>CM076584.1:15484204-15660544 GCA_034641835.2 Pinus albicaulis
TACAACTTGATTTGGCTTGCACATTTTTGGAATGTCCCTTACTGCATTAATTTCGCTGATGTTGACTAGGTTATCAAAACTTGTATGCCCCAATTGCTTGTGCCATAACCAACTTTCATCTATTTGACTTAAGTAACATTTATCTTCTTGGATTTTACTGAGAATATAAACATTATCTGGTGTTCTAACTCCTGTCGCCACAAGTTCTCCTAAGGATGAGTCTCTTATTTCACAATTTTTTGTACTAAAGACAACATTATGTCCTTGGTCACAAATCTGTCTAACACTTAAGAGATTGTGTTTGAGCCCTTCTACCAGCAAGGTATTTGAGCCTTTCCTAGTCCATTGACAAGGGCAGCAGTTCCTTTTCCAGTGATTTTAGTGGATCCACTTCCAAAGGATACATTTCCATTTTTCTTGTTCAATGAGATAAACTTCTTTTGGTCACCTGTCATATGTCTTGAGCATCCACTATCCACGAACCAATGATTTTCTTCACTATGAACACATAGAGCTAGGCCACATTTATCAGTTTTGAGATTTACGTTTTTAGCTTTCTCCCTTTTGAGAGGGCAATTTTGTTCATTATGATCATAATTATCACATAATGAGCAAGACGAATCAAACTTAGCCAAAGGATCAAAGGAATTGTAAGTTTTGATTTGTCCTTGCTCTTTAGGACCACGTAGTTGGTTTGTTTGATCATTCAATCTTGGTGCTTAATTCTTATGAGCCTTGCAATGCTTAGCTTGATGCCCAAATTTTTTACAATTGTAACAATGCCCAAGAAAAATAGTTTGATACCTGTTGTAGTATCCATAGCTTGAACCAACATTCTTCCTTGGAGTTGCTCTTTCTTCAATTCTTGGTTTTGAGATGGGACTTTGTTCCTGACGAGATGACTTTTCTTCTTTTGGATGGCAAGAGAGTACGTCAGCATAACTTCTAGCATTATTCTTTGTACTTGATGATTCTCCTTTGAAACCAATTCCAGACTTGTCATGTTGAGGTTTTTGAGTATTAAGAATGTTATCAAGAGCTAGAGAGCTTTGCCAACTCCTTTTGACTTGCTCTAATTCCTTTCTTAGAGATATTATTTCAGCTTCACGTTTTTCACAGATATCATCCTTCTCTTTTAGCTTATTGTTCAAGAAGTCTTCCCTTCTTTTTGCTTCCTCTCTTTCTATTTTGAGAGAAATTATCTTCTTTTGTAGATTCTCATTTTCTTCAATGGCATTCATCAGCAAACTATCCATGTTTCTTTCATCTTCCAGTTCTGAGTCATCATCATTTGTAAATGCCATGAATAACGTTTCTTTGCTTCCAACATAGTTACTTTCCTCATCTGATTCATCATCACTTTCTTTGTGATGACGCATATTTCTAGTTGATTTCTTTTTGATGACTACAAATTCATCTTCATCAGACTCATCTTGTTTGGAGAAGAAGTTCTTCTTGTTAAACCCTTTCTTTTTGTACATCGTTCTTTTAGAGTCCTTTTCATCATCACTATCATGTGTATGAGGACATTTCGCAGCATAATGACCTATTCTTCCACAATTGAAACAAATAAGAGGGTACTTAATTGAGCTAATTCGTTTTCAGTATCAGATTCATCGCTGTTGCAATTCCATCCTTTTCCTTCTTTTGTTGACTTTGAGGCTTTGAAAGCTGCTTCTTTGAAATGGACTCCCTTTCCTCATCTCATAGGCTATGAGAATTCCATGAAGTTAATCCATCTTGAGAGTATCTAGGTCCTTCATTTCTTCTATGGCACTTTGGAGTCAAATCTGTCAGGAAGCGATCTTAGGATTTTTTGAACAATAGTGCTTTCTTCAATATTTTCCCCTAGTCCTTTAAGAGAGTTAACCACTTCAGCTACTCGGAGGAAGTATGATGCAATGTTTTCTTCATCATCCATTTTCAGACTCTCGAATTGTCTTCTATAGGTTTGAAGTTTTGCCTTCTTAACTTTGGAGTCCCCATCATATAGGGAAACCAACTTATCCCATACTTCTTTGGCTGAGTCACAATTCACGACTTTCGTAAATTCGGAATCGGTAATTCCACTAGTGATGGAATTTAAAGCTTTGGCATTGGCAATGTAGGATTTTCTTTTGTCTGGATCAGTTGGAAGACCGGAAGGAGCTTTGTACCCATCCAAAACAGAGTGCCATACTTCAGGGCCAAGAGACATTAGATAGTAGGACATCCTCTTTTTCCAAAAACTTGCTCCATCAAAGATAGACAGTTTCCCTGTTGCTTCTATGTTCTTCATTGTGCTTAAGAATCCTTCTTCCAACTGTTAGGCTGATAATGAAGAAGCTGGCTCTGAAACCAATTGTTGGAAATACTGAGAGGGGGGTGAATCAATATTTCTTTTCAATTGTTAATTTTTGCTAGTTAGATTCTTCACAATTAAAGACAAAGAGGTGTATAATAATAATATTAAGGATTTAATAAGAACTTCAATCATTTTTCAAATAATTCTATACAATAGATGAGTGAGGGCACCAACCCTTTAATGAAACAGGCACCAACCTGTTGCCAAGCACCAACTTGGACTTTGATGAGGCTCTAACCTCTAGGGCTTTGACCCTATCTTCTCAAGGTACCAATCTTGTGTTTAGGAGCACCTACCCCAAGGACACCAATCCCTCAGTCTTCTTTTTAATAGAAAATGTGTGATGTACTTACTTGACTGTCATCAACAAGATTCTTCACTGTTCAACACTTATTGATTTTGGCTTCACTATTTCTTCACTGTACTTTGTCCATCATGTGACTTCACTGCTGCAATCTTAGTTCATAGTCCTGGAGTGACACCAAGGTCCAGCTATGTCACAAGCATCAAGCCACTGCACTTGAACCCTCCTTGACTGTGCCAAAGAGTAAGTAATGTAATGAGCAATAGAAGGAAGATTTCTGCACCAATTGTATGCCCAGTCACAAAGAAATCACAGTCCACAAGCGATATCAGAACCAAGATCTTCACTGTTCAAAGATAAACCTTCACTGTTCACTGTTCACCGATATTTCTTACACCTTTTTCAAAAACTGTGATCAGTACCAGCTAACTGTTCCAAACTCCTGTGGGTGATGGAGCTGATTGTGGTGAGCTTCTGTAGTTTATCCAAATAGCAAGTGATATTATCACAAGTCCAAGGGTTAGATAACCCTGTAGTAGCTTGATCGAGGTCTGTTCCAGCACTTCTCACAGGTCCGAAGTTTTTGTGGCTGAGCTGTGATCAATTTGAGTTTATTTAACAGTTCTGAACATAACAAAAAAAGGTCCGAGTCTTTAGTTGTTCCCACATACAGATCTGCAGTTCTTATATCCAGACTTTAACCCAACAAACAAGTCTTCGATATATCTTATGCTTTCTTCAATTCACGAATTGTGAACTTGATCTCCTCGATGTATAATCCTTGATCGAATTGATGATTTGAAAATGAAGTTTCAGTCTTATATTTATAGTGATTTTCGATTGGAATGAAGTGTCACGTCTTTTGGAGGGAGGCCGACATGAAACTGTGAGTGTAGGTCGGCTAGCTAAAAAATATATTTTCTTAAACTTAAAAATTCAATATCTCACAAACTACTAGGAGTTTTGGGACAAATAAGGGCTCATTGGAAAGTTAAGATTATGCTCTAAAGGATGGTGAAGGTCTCACAAAGAAATTCTGCCTCCAAGATGGCGAAACATAATTTTCTTTGTGACTGTCCTTAAAATTTATGCATCAAAAGTTTGGGACAGCATGAGGAATGTTTGGGACAGTGTTACTTCTTCATTCTTTGGTTTCTTCATTGTTATCAATGCCATCATAGGATCATAGTCATTATGTAGGAGTGCAGCATTCATGTAGCATCATGTATCAACAATGTCATCATATACTAATGCAGTGATATGTCATAGTGCAACCTTCATCTCAGTGAAAGTTATATTGACATCAATGACAATCTTGATTAACAAACTAACGCCTCCGCTATGAAATTAAATTCATACTTCAAACTACTCTACATTTTGCAAATCAACAAACTCAAACCTCGGGTATGAACACTGTCTGCACAAAATCAAATTACTGCTATGAAATCAACTTCTCTACTTAAATAGAAAGTCAAATTAAAACACACTGCTCGCAGAATTGAATCTATGCTATTGTTGACTAATTGCCCTATGATATCAACTTGAATCACACTTAACAGTGTTCTAAATTGACTAGCTTCTCTCTCTGCCTCACACACTCAGTCAAATGAAATTAATAAACTCTGATGTCTAAGATTTAACTAATTGCACACACCATTTAATCTTTTAACAATCAAGCAATTAATCTACAAAAACCAGATCCTAGCTCTGTTTTAGAAAATAAAAGGCGAAGGCAAACTATGAATTGCTATTGGAATAGTCAAAAAAACTGCAATGAAAGATTATACTACTGTGTTAATAACATAAATGAACTTCTCACTCCTGAGCTCGAGCAGTCTATTTGATTGTAATTTAGGCAAACCAACACTCTACTTCTCTAATAAAAATGAGTTACATTGCTAATTTAATTAATTCAAAATTCAGCAATCACACACTGTACTAAAGACTAACTTTCGAAAGACAAGCTACAGGCATTCAACTTTTAAGAAAACTACCTCGACTCAACTTTAAAACTGGAGACACTAACGCACTTTGACTGGAATCAAACTTGCACACAATTATCAAATCTAACCCGGATGCATTTAACATTCTGTAGACAAAATCTCGTTCCTAATATCACTTAGAATTACACTCACAGTCTCACAGAATTTTGTAAATACTCTCCAAACCATACAATGTTCAAATCAGAATTAAATGATTAAATGACTCATATGTATATGGAAATATTTTTTTAATCTTCCGAAGGCATTTCGAGATCAACCTCACTGTCACTTACAGTGCTCGTTGTTCCTATTACAAACTTCCCCAATTAATTTGAAACAACGATGTTGAAATCAATATGTTAAATGACACTTGTTAAATATAAGAAGATCGACCCTGAGTGAGTGATTACGCATTCAATTCAAAGTCTTCGATCCCTTGTGGCAACACAGAACTTCGAAATTGTTATCATTCAACTTTGTGAGAGATTGTAAACCGAATTTGAAACGCTATTTCTACGTTTGTCCAATCAGCTCACCACATTCAGCGTTTGCAGATAGAACAGAGGACTCACTTTGTTATTCGATTGATTCAGACACCCATCCAATGGTTTTCATATGGATTCACAATAATGGGGATTTCGGTGCTCTCTACAAATCGATTTAAAGATTTAATAAATAGGAATTAGCAGTGAGTTCTATGAAATCGCAGATCACACCAAAATGAGGGACAACACTCAATATGCCAGAACACAACCAGATATTGACAATCAAACTCGTATTAAACCATTCGGTGAGGTAACAATGTAATTGAAGCTAACATGTCACAAAAAATCAAAACGGATTAAAGAATCACACAGCTAAATTAAAATTCTACCTACAATAAATAAAACTTCCTAGATTGTGGTGGGCCCTTGCCACAACTGGGAAGGTTAAAACTTACAGTGACAGAGAGATCTTAACTCAGTAAGCTAAACATGCGTTGTACTGGCACTCCTATAGATTTAAATCAACACTTGTTCATTATGGCGCTGAAATAAATCTTCAAATCAAAATTGCAAAAGTCTGTAATACACTTTCAATCTCTCCCCTGGCCTTTATAGGCAATACTGTTACACATAAATAGCAATGATTTCATTACATGGCAAATTGAAGGATCTTAATCTTTCACAAATCCGATCTCACTTACATATTCAGTTCATTACTAACTGCTTCCAACTACGTTCCATCCTTAGGCTTATGTAGATAAGATGGTACTGATTTTAGGATGGTCTAGAAACTGCTGTTCATAGGGATCATCGATCCTCCAGCTCGATGATGGAAGGAGAGTAATAGCATTGACCACCTAGAGCGTTGAAAGGCTACTAGGTCTTCCCAAGTTTCTTAAGTACGATTCCAGACTTGTATTTTAAGTACAAAACTTCAAAACATAACTTGGTGCCACAATCATGCTCCCACCTTGGTTGTATAAACCCTGCTGATGCATGCTTCACAGCTCTGGGTAAGGGGTTAACATGGTTTAAGTCAAAATGGGGACAAAAGATAGGAAAAAGGGCTTATTGGTGACAAAAATAGGGATGTTTGGGAGATTTTATAAATATGGAATTTTCGGATTTTTATATAAATTGGCCTCAAAGAACCCTCATTATCTCCCAAACTGTAAGGAATTTTGGAAAACTATTTTAGGTGTAATAAATATGCTATACTGGACCAAAGCCCATGTTCCAGAATTTCTTCATTATCCTTTAGCTGCACGGAAATCGAGGCAGAAGTTGGCAGTTTAAAATTTATTGCAGACTTGGACAAATTGGCTAATTTCCTCCTAGAGACCAACATGAGTGAGTTGGGTGGAATCCAAGTTATGGAGAGGTATTATAACACCATTTTTGACAATATCCTCTCTCGGTTTCTCCGGAAGCACGCGAAAGTGTCAAAGCCCTAAATTAGGCATTTCCATACTCAATTGGCTTGTGAAGGATTTCGGCGATGGAACCCTGTGATAAATGTACTTAACAAAACCGTCATCAACAAATCATAGCATAATCATCTTTAATCAGAGAAAATCTAAGAAACCTAATGATAACCAACCATAGAGTGTATTTGACGACAAGTTATAGAATTAGGGTACAAAATGGGCTAAAAGCCTAGGGTTTTAGGGCATGAATGGTGATATTGCATGACGAAAACATGGGCATATTCAAGGCCCAACAATAATTCTTGAAGCTATGAGCGACCATAGGGTGAGTGGTTCACCTTCCCCTAGTGGTGCGCTGTATACAGGGTGAGTGGTTCACCTTCCCCTGTGATACCCCATGATGGTTGACATGTGTAGGGTGACTGGTTCACCTTCCCCTACACTTGCGGACACATGTATGTAGGATGAGTGGTTCACCTTCCTCTACTATTGATGACATATGCATAGGATGAGTGTTTCACCTTCTCCTATGGCATCTGAGCTGGATGAGTGGTTCACCTTCTCTTGCGGGTACCCCAGCGAGATATGCATTCAAGCATCTGCTTGTGGACGTGTCGGTGGGACCTGGTTCATCCTTTCCCCACCTGTAGGATACTCATTCCCTATGATTGGTTGAGATGTGTTTGTAGGATGTGGTTCATCCTTCCCTACTTATGGATATGACGTGTTTGTAGGATGTGGTTTTTCCTTTCCCTACCTATGACTGTGAGCATGATGTGATGTATTCTTTCCCTGCTGATGTCTTTGCATCATTGTACCCATGTAGTTCGGGACACATGGGAAGTACCTCTCATCTGACCAATGAGTTGGGAAAAGTCGATAGGGACCATATCACTACCGATGGACGCATCGTGTACTGTCGTACTCCCTATGTCTAGGATGTGTAAAGTTTCTCCAACTTGATCACTTGGGATCAAGTCCAATGGTTATGTGGACTGACTTTTGTCAGTGGAGAGTGGCAAGGTCTTGTGACTCACTCGCGATCAATTCTTATTTATTATTCATATCAGTTTTCAGCAGAGCATAGATGAGATATAAAGATGGTTCATGACGATAGGGTGGCATGATGATTTATTATGATGGATGGATTGGCAGGTGGAATTTTCCCTAGTTAAGAGGGAGTGTTAAAATTGGCAACTAGGGCCAAATTCCACTTTGGATGACTCCTATGGAAAAGGTAATTGCTGCATTGAATTCCTCTCGTCGAGAGGACCAAAATCAATATAAATATTTTCTCATTCGTACAAGTGGAAGTGTAATTTTGAATTTTTGAATTCTCTCATGCAAATTATTAAGGTCGACCTCTTCTATATGTCGGCTCATCAAGCCCAATGGTCACGTCTCTGGACCCCATCGACTTGTATATAAAGAGGTGCCTTTCAACCTCATTTAGGCACAACTAAAGGGCTCTAATATATCTCTGTGGAAGCCGCAACATGGAGGAGCTTGAGAGGACAAGTTTTGGGTTCGTTTTTGGTGTGCTCTTTCTCTCTCAGGTTCAATCTTGAAATAGAATGGTAGCTGCAGGTTAGGGCTGGAATTTTTGGTAAGTTATTTCCCTTGTTGAAGGCTGCATCTTCTTCAGGAGGACTGCAAGTCTTGTATGTCATGGACAAGGGAGGTCGAAAGGCTATTCAGTGGAGCAGATTAGGCCGCAGATCCTTACCACAACACGCGTCTGTACAAGGTAGGGTCGACTTCCTTATCTCCTGATGCATCAATCTTCTTCCAATTGTTGATCATGGGTGTTGCCATGGGTCGGAAATCCTGCATTCAGAATCTCTTCAGAATATCTTCTTTGCCCAAGGAAGATCTCCCCATTCTTCTTCCATACTTCCAATCCTAGAAAATAATGCATCAACCCCATATCCTTCATGTCGAATTCTGCTTCAAGATTCTTCTTGCTATCCTTTATGAGCACTGATGGCCCTGTTAAAATCAAGTCATCTACATATAATACCAGAATGAGCGGCTCATTCTCCACCATCAGATAGTAGAGATTGGGATCAACATCACTCTTGATGAATCCTAACTATCAATCTGACCATACCATGCTCTGGGTGCCTGCTTGAGCCCATACATGGATTTCTTTAACCTGCATACACGAGTTCTCCTCTCATGAGTCTCGAAGCCTTCAGGTTGTTCTATATACACCTCTTCTTCTATGACCCCGTTCACGAATGCTGTCTTGACATCCATCTGGTGAATCTCCCATCCCATCTGAGCTTCTAGGGATATAACGGATCTAATAGAGCTATATCTAGTGACTGGGGTGAAGGTCTCCTCGTAGTCTATCCCTTCCTTTTGTGCGTACCCCTTCGCCACAAACCTAGCCTTATACTTCTCTACACTGCCATCTGCAGCGTACTTGATCTTGTAGATCCACCTTGAACCTACAACTGATCTATTCTTTGGTCTAGATACCACTTCCCAGACATCATTAGTCATGATAGAACTGTCTACCATGGCATCCACCCACACCTGGTGCTGTACGACTTCCTGAAAACTGGAGGGTGCTTCAACTTGAGCTACAAAGGCTTGGTATTTGTCAGGCTGTCTACGATGCCTCTTGTTGGATCTAGGAGCTCCGACAAAATCCTCTGCGTCCCTCAGTGTCTGCTGTACTTCCCTACTGGTTCTACCACTGGTGGTGGGAGGCTCAATCAAATCCTCCTCCTATTCCTGCTGTTCCATCTGCTGAGAACTACTTGGATCTCCTACTCCTAAGGAAATACTGGTGTTGTCACTGTACTCGATCCTGGTGACTGTCCTCCTGCTTGCCCTTCCTGCTGTCCCTGCTGCTGTTGGACTAATGGAACATCTGCTGATTGATCCCCTGCAAGCATCTCTCGAGATCTTCTGAAAGCGCTATCTTCCATGAACTTTGCATCTCGCCTTATTACAATCTTCCTACTGCTAGGAATGTAGTTCTTGTGTGCCTTTGAGGTCTCACTATACCCAACAAGGTACCCCATCTGCAGTCTGATCCAACTTACTATGCTTCTCGTCTGGAATGTGACAATAAGCCACACTCCCGAAAATTCTTAGATGACTTACTTCTGGCTTCTTCCCCGTGAAGACCCCTTCTGGCGTTTTCCTCCCCAATGCTCTGGAAGGAGTTCTGTTCTGAATGTACACCGTTGTGTTGCATGCCTCTGCCCATAAAATTTAGGGAAGTCCTGGTCATACAACATAGCCTTTGCTGCCCCGACTATTGTTCTGTTCTTCCGCTTTGCTACTCCATTCTGCTGTGGATTATATGGAGCTATCCAACCTCTCTTGATGCCCTCCCTTGCGCAGAAGTCTGTGAAGTCTTTATCTGTATACTCTCCACTGTTATCTTAATGAAATACCTTGATATTTTTCCTTGTCATGTTCTCTACAAGAGCTTTGAACTCTCTGAACCGATCAAAGACCTCATCCTTGGTCTTTAAGAAATAGATCCAGGTTTTCTTGAAGTGATCATCAATAAAGTTGACGAAATACTCGCCACCGATGAGAGCTTTGGTGGACATTGGGCATCAAATATCTGAGTGTATCAACCCCAACACGCCATTTGCTCTGCTATCACTTCTAGGAAATGCTGTCTTTGCGTACTTTCCTAGTACGCATCCTTTGCATACGTCATCATGCTCGGTACTGAGGACTGGAACTCCTGTCACAGTCTCTCTGAGCATCCTACGTGCTCCATGGTGTAAGTGCCCCATCCTCCTGTGCTAAAGTTCGTTCAACTCCTTCCCACCGTTATTATTACTGCCTATCAGTGCTGTTGGAGAATCGATCTGCAACTTATATAACCCATTGCTTCTAGCTCCAATCCGTCTCACCTTCTTCCAGCTAGGATGTTTGACATACACCTGTTTCCTACGAAGTATACATCATACCTTTTGTCCTACAACTAGGACACTGAAATCAGGTTCATACCCAATCTTGGCACATGCAATACATTAATGGCGCTAGTGTTGATTCCTACTTCCGTCTGAAACTCTATGGTGCCTCTCCCTACTGGAATACACTTAGTTTTGTTGCCCTTAGTGATCTGGAAGTCCATCTGTTCTTCTTCGTAGCTAGAGAAAAATTCTCTTACTCCAGTCATGTGAGATGAAGCTCCGCTATCAATATACCAGGTACCAACTGATGCTAAACTTGATAGACACGCAAACTCATCTTCCAATCTCGAAGATAATGTTGATATTTTGAGTGTTGGGGTAGCTTTAGATGTGCTCTAGCTCCCAAACTTTGTGGAGGGACTAGAGTACATGAGATCTCCAAGACCCAGAAAGGGATTTGAGAAATTCCATCCGGTTTAAGAGAAAATTAAATTAATTAATATTTTTAATTAAGGACCCTAAGTATAACTTAGGAAAATTAAAATAATAAAGGTAATTAATTTAAACCTGTGATGGAAATGACTTAAGTCACACGGATCAAGATTTCTTTTAATCTTAGCTGTCGATTCAAGATTAGATCACGGCTGTTGGTTTCCCAATGAGAAAAGTATAAAGGAAAGGCTTGGGGTTAGTTGGAGAACACACACGGAGGCAGAGCACCGAGACTAAGCTGGAATTCTAGGGCGTGGTTTGCTACGAATTTCCAGAAGTGTTTCAGCTGCAGTGAAGGGTAGTATTGGCTAAGGGGATGATCTGATCACAGAGCCAAGAGTCAGCAAGAGGCAGAGAAACAACAGTTAGAGCAACACAGAGGGGGCAACAATTATGCAACAGTTACGCAGCAGCTGTGCAACGCAGAGGGCTTTAGTGCTACGCAGGCCCAGAAAGGGCAGTGCAGAGGTAGTAAGAGGCCATCAAGGCTTACACAGGCCCAGCTAGGGTAGCACAGGGACTGCGTCACCCAGTCTGGGGTTACGCAGGCCTCTCTTGAGCAACGCCAGGGCACCAACAGGCTAGCAGAGCTGACGCAGAAGGCTTCAGCACAGCACTGGGGTTTCTGAAGACAGAAAAAGGTTGAGTTCTGTAAATCCCATTTGAGGGTGTGAATCAGTTAGTTTCTCCGTCTCCAGAACAAAGGTATTGCTGCATATTTTTGTATTTCTTTGTCGGGTTAACCAGTAAGGTGCCCATATTTGCTGTACTTAGAATCTACTTAATAATATAAACCCTCCAGCAGCCAAAAGATCGGTTTTCCCGCATTGGGTTTTTTCGAGGACAGTTGTCTAGAAAATCTTGTGTGTCACTTTGTCTATGTGCATGTATTCAGTTTAGATCTGTATTTGTGAAGACTGTTAATGTGTTTATTTCGATGTTAATGCTGAAATTTCAGATTAATAACTTGATTAAGTACAGAAGTATAACCAAATTTAAAAGTAGGGTAATATTCAGAAATTTTCACATGGTATCAGAGCGATTGCAGATCTAGCTGAATCACCAGCAAGAAGATTGCAGAATCCTTGCTGCAGAAAGCTGGACCAGAGAGGACATCGTAGCAGCAGAGGGAAGCAGAGCCACGCAGAGGCCAGAGTGACGCAGTCTCCACGCAGGCCCACATACTTATTGCGCAGAGGCAGCGCAGAGACAGTGCTGGGACTATCTGCTCACGCAGAGGCCAGCCAAGGTGACGCAGTCCTGAAGCTGTTGTTGATTCAGAGTGCTGGAAGTAGTGTTGCAGAGCTTCAGTAGTTTTTGGTGGGGTTAAGTGTTCGAAGGTGCAGAAATTAGCCTGAGCACTAGTTGACAAAGAGCGGGAGGAGAACAACTTCTCAGAGGATTTCTAGCCAAAGAAATCTGCAGCTTGATCATAGGATTGAAGAGAGCTGATTCTTTGTGATTTGGCTGACTTCCAAGAGAGGAAGTCAGTTGTCAAAGGGAGCAGAGGGTGCCTTTCTCGCCGAGGACCCTAGATCCGAGTCTTTAGCATAGAGAGAAGGATTAGTTTCGACAGAATTATTGAGCAGATGGCACCTCAAGGACTACATGATCAAGATAAGTTGGACAACTTGTCCAACTTTGCAGTCTGGAAGGCCAGAATCCTGGTAGTCATGGAGCCATACGGTTTGAGGGAGGATGCAAAGAAAGTCCTGGCCACGCCAACCGATGCGAAGCTCCTGGCCACGCCAACCGATGTGAAGCTCCTGGAGAAGCATGAAGAAGCAGTGGCACATTCCAAACGCTTCATCATGGACGGTGTCAAAGATCATGTAGTGCCTCATATAGCCGAGAAGACAATGACTCATGATATGTGGGTGGCCCTGACCTCACTATATGAACGAAGATCCGTCCAGAGGAGAATGCTTCTGGAGAATCAGATGAGGTTATTCATGATGGCCAAGGGAGAAGAGATCGAACCTTTCCTTTTCAGATTACAGGTGATCAGGGATCGGTTGACTGCCATGCGAGTGAAAGTGGAGGATGATGTGATGGTGAGGACTGCACTCAATGCGGTCACAGAGTACTGGGAAACTTTTGTCCAAAGTATCTTGGGTAGAGTAGACCTTCCCAACTAGGACAGTATGTGGCCGATCCTCCATCAAAAAGAACTCTTTCGGTTCACCAAGAGATAGTACAACACCAGATCAAGTAAAGTGAAGAAGGAAGAGGAAGAAGATGCAACCTTGGCATCAAAGAGGCAGCAATGGTGGAAGAAGCGGGATTTTTCGAAGAGCAAGTGTTTCCAGTGCGACGAACTATGACATTTCTCCAACAATTGTCCTCAGAAGAAGAAGGACAAGGAAGCTTCTACCTCCAAGGCTGCTGTGGCAGACGATGGCTCCAAAGATGACGTAGCCATGAGCGCTCATGAACCACGAAAGTGGGGCAACATGGATTTGTAGAGCAACTATAGAGTGGTGGCGGGATCTTTGAATAGTCCAACTCTTGGATCACGTCCGTTCTACGGGAGCCTTAAGACAGTAGCGGGACGAGTGGAGCAGTGGGTGCAGAGAATCACAAATGGAGCAGAGGCGAAGCTAAACGCTGAGGTGTAGCGCAGTGCAGATGCATCAACAACGTAGCAGCGCAACGTAGAGGGTCTAATGTGACTTAAGCAACGCAGTGCAGACTGGCTTACGTAGAGAAGAGCTGTAGCAGCGCAGTGGCTTCAGGAGGACAACGCAGAGCAACAGCCTATGGAGCTTCAGTGATGAGGATGCAACCCAACTCACTTGTCTATCAAAGATTGGGTAGGAGTTTTCAGCTGTTTCTCTTAGCAACTGAGTTGCAGTGTAATAGTTGGCAGCATGATGCAGTAGATTGAGAGGGAGCTGCAGTACATATGTGGCAATGGCGGTGGCAGCGCCATGGGTAGCAGTACGAGAGAGCAGCATCAACGCAATGATGAAGGGCAATAGGCCAAGCATCAGCACAGAGACCCACACCAGAGATCAGTGCAGGACTTCAGGGTGAAGTAGTGTTGTGCTAGAGCACTTTCCTCGCTAAGAGGGAGTGTTGAGATTTTGAGTGTTGGGGTAGCTTCGGATGTGCTCTAGCTCCCAAACTTTGTGGAGGGACTAGAGTACATGAGATCTCCAAGACCCAGAAAGGGATTTGAGAAATTCCATTCGGTTTAAGAGAAAATTAATTAATTAATATTTTTAATTAAAGACCCTAAGTCTAACTTAGGAAAATTAAAATATTAAAGGTAATTAATTTAAACATGTGATGGAAATGACTTCAGTCACACAAATCAAGCTTTCTTTTAATCTTAGCCGTCGATTCAAGATTAGATCACGACTGTTGTTTTCCCAACGAGAAAAGTATAAAGGAAAGGCTTGGGGTTAGTTGGAGAACATACATGGAGGCAGAACACTGAGACTAAGCTGGAATTCTAGGGCGTGGTTTGCTAAGAATTTCCAGAAGTGTTTCAGCTGCAGTGAGGGGTAGTATTGGCTAAGAGGATGATCTGATACCAGAGCCAAGAGTCAGCAAGAGGCAGAGAAGCAACAATCAGCGCGAGGGGGTAGCAGCTACGTAGCAACTGCGCAACGCAAAGGGCTTCAGTGTTACACAGGCCCAGAAAAGGCAGTGCAGAGGCAACAGGAGGCCATTTGGGCTTACGCAGGCCCAGTTAGGGCAGCATAGGGACTGCGTCCCCTAGTCTGGGGTTATGCAGGCCTCTCCTGAGAAGCGCAGGGGCACCAACAGGCTAGCAAGTGCTGACATAGAGGGCTTCAAAGCAGCGCTGGGGTTTTTGAAGATAGAAAAAGGCTGAGTTCTGTAAATTCCATTTGAGGGTGTGAATCAGTCAGTTTCTTCGTCTTCAGAACAGAGGTATTGTTGTAGATTTTTGTATTTCTCTGTCAGGTTAACCAGTAAGGTGCCCAGATTTGCCGTACTTAGAATCTACTTAATAATATAAACCCTCCAACAGCGAGAAGACCAGTTTTCCCACTTTGGGTTTTTTCGGGGACAGTTGTCTAGAAAATCTTGTGTTTCACTTTGTCTATGTGCATGTATTTAGTTTAGATCTATATCTGTGAAGACTGTTAATGTGTTTATTTCGATGTTAATGCTGAAATTTTAGATTAATAACTTGATTAAGTAAGAGAAGTATAACCAGATTTAACAGGGTTTCTGCATAAGTAATATTCAAAATTTTTCACAGATAATTCTAAGGCTTCTTAACTATCCATAATGTCCTGTGCTATTTTTCCTTTCTAACGCTAGCGTTTTTCTGCTGCTGCAGACAATTGCATCCCAGTAGAAGATCTGCTCTGCGCTGAAGTTGATGTGCCGCTCTCTCTGCCTCTGGCAAATCTCGATCCGAAATATCTTCTTCTCTGTCGAATCACTCAGAGAAGGATTTTTCCACGAAGTTTCGCCCTCCCGGCTATGGACTGCGCAAGCCCTCTGGGTTTTCGATCTGCTACCTATGCAGTCTTTTCAAACTCCTTATTCTGCTCAGCGCTGGGCTCTTCTTGTTTTACCTGTGCTCTGATACCATGTGGAAATTACTAGATCGAAATCCTACTGTAGCAATTGATATTATTTCTTCTACTTATTAATTCTGAATCAAGTTATTTATGGTGTTACACAATAAACATCGAAATAAATTTTACTGCAGCCTTCACAAAATAAAACACTGCTTAAAGTAAATGCAAGGAAAAATACTAGCACAAATATAACCACAATGACAGTTATTTTGGACAATCGTCCCCGGAAAAACCCAATGCGGGAAAACCAGTACAAGAAATGAGGGTTTCTTTATTATTCTTCAGCAATAATTCAAGTACAAAGTTTCAGATAGAAAAATAGAAGAGACACTGAGAGAAATTTACTAATCAAATTCTCACACTCCACAACGTTTTTCTGACCCCGAAGAGGACCTTCTGTCCTTACGCTGGCCTCACTATGTCACCCTTTGTGCAGTGACTACATCACTGCTTCTACACTGGGGATCTGCATCCCTCCTCTGCATTGCCCCTTCCAGATTTCCCTGCACTCTCGGACTATTGCTGATCCCTCTCTCTCCCACCTGCAACTCTCCCTTGATTCGATTTTCTCTTGCCGAACTTCAACCACTGAGAAAATCGATCTGCTTGGGCAACTGAGTATCTGCACTGGTGTATTCTTCAAGTGTCCATCAAGTTCCTTCTTATAATCTCTCGTTGAGGTATCAACGACCAAGATTAAAACATAATCGATGGCTAAGATTAGCTTGGACTCGATCTTCGTCTTCATCTAGAAGATTCTCACTAGATTGAATTAATCACATTCCCTAAGTTTAGACTTAGGAATACATTAAAAATGATTAATTATTTTAATTAAATCATCTCCAGGTGGAATTTTCCCAAACGATTTTTGGGTCTTGGAGAATGCATGTGTCTTTGTCTCTCTGCAAAATCTTGAGGCTAGAGGACATCCGATGCTACAAAAATAAACAAGAAGTAGCCTCCAACTACAGGGCATGGAAAAAAAGATAGATTTTGTCCTTGCTAAGCACAAAGTTTTGGATCTTGTTCAAGGAAAACTTGAGAAACCTACAGATAATGTAGGAAAAGAGAAATTCAGGGAAACTATCATCTTGGCCATGAATCCCATAGTAAATGGAGTGAAGGAAAATCTAGTCCCATACATATCCAAGATAGATTTCGCTCAAGAAATGTATGAAGCGCTCTACAAGTTGTTCACCATCATATTGGTTAGATAGCTAGTCTCAAGAATGAACCAAGAACCATGAAGATGACAAAGGAGAGATGAACTACAAGCTATTGATGAAGTTGTGCTAGAAAAGGAACTTGTGATTGCTGCTCTATTAGGTCTACCACAATATTGGAGCTCCTTTGCCTCAGGAATTAGCAGTTGGAAAGATACACCTACCTTTGAACAAATGTGGAATGCATGCAGTCAAGAAGAAGTGAGTATTCAAGAAGTTTGAAGGACCTAGGAAGAAAGTTGACCTATCTAAGATTGAATGCTACAATTGCCATAAGGTGAGTCACTATAAAAGTCATTATCTCGAGAATCCAAGAAATAAAAAGAGATAAAGAGAACATGCAAATTTATCAGATGAAGCTCCACCAAAGAAGAACAAGGTTAAAGAATCTGAAATCAAAGACTTATTTGCGAGAGACTCTTAGGGATGCTATCCCTTGTATATCTTTCTATTTTAAGTTTTGCAATATTTTCGTCTGTGTTTTTAGAGTTTTTAGGTCTAATATGCTTTGTTGGATGTTTTGAATTATTTTGATAAGTTGTAGGTATCCCTCAATAGGATTGGATTAAGAGGAAGCCCTCACCATTTTACCAAAGATAAGTATCTTGTTCTTTGTTTCCTCTTTTATGTTTGGTTTTCTCCTCACATCAAGATTTTTTTGTATTGGATTCTCATAACCTTTTCGTTATACATTTTCCTTGATGGGAAAGCTTGCAGAATACATAGAGGCTATGGAGGAGACTTCAAAGGAAAGACTTGAATCATAAAAGAAGTTCTAACTTCTGTTGTGAGGGAAGCCCTTCAGTCCTACAAAGTTTGTGAAAGAACAACATAAGATATGTCTCAAAGTACATATTTTGGTACAAGATTCTCTTCATACAATAGATATGATCATTCTCTTTTGAAATTTGCTTTGCATTACTAACATCGTTATGTCTAGGAATTTGAATCATAAAGATTCTTGTTAGGGTGATTAGTCATTGGATTAAATCTACCCTCGTTATGCTATCTCTTGTTATTCTTGTGAAACCCTAACCTTTAGGGTTCACTATAAAACCCTAGCCTATTATTGCCAAGAGTATGTCAATGTTGATTATGAAACCCTAGTCTTAGGGTTTTTTGATAAAGTCTAGAAATCCTATTCTTTTGACATTTGGGGTTTTGGTAATGTCTTGGTAAAAGCTCTAGTTCTTTAGGGTTTACTGTTAATGTTTAGGTTATGTAATGAAACCCTAGATTTTTAGGGTTTGGTGAACTAGGGTTTATGATCAAAACCCTTGTAATAACTAAAGTAAGATCATAGGAATAAAACCCTATGTGTATATTCTTTCGCATGATTGAAACCCTAGTCTAGTCAAAATTGTTGTATATCTAACTTTGATGTATTGATGTTTGTATCTTGGATTTACCTAGTAGATATTGATGTGTGAAATGCACCCTAGATATGTATATGAAAGTACACTATCTTGATAGTTGATGAAATCTAGGGTATATAACAAAGCCCTAGTAGAAATTGATATTCTAGGACATTATGATATTGTTTTCGATTATTGATATGATTTAGATTTGATGATAAAATCTAGGGTTTGCAACAAACCCTAGTAGAGTCTGACATGTAAATTCTAAAAGGCATATTGTTGAAACCTTAGATGTATAGTGCTATGATTGAATTGTTATCACTGACATCTAAGGCTTTGTGTCTCGAAGATGGAGTCTAAGGTTTATGACAAAACCCTAGCAAGAAGTTGAAGTCTAGGGTATCTAATTATGAATTTGATATTTTGATGCTTCCATTATAATGACATGATATGATTAACTTCATGCTTTTGTATATTTGTATTTGGTTGTACTTGCTATTAAAGTTTTCTAGGTACACAACCTTCAAGACGTTGAAGACTTCGAAATTAAAGATGATGAAGGAAGCTGATCAAGATGACCTTGATACTTTGATAATTTCCGAATATTACTTATGCAGAAACCCTACTGTTAAATCTGGTTATACTTCTCCTACTTAATCAAGTGATTAATTTGAAATTTCAACATTAACATCAAAGTAAACACATTAACAGTTCTTCACAGATACAGATCTAAAACTAAATACATGCACATAAACAAAGTGACACACAAGATTTTCTGGACAACTGTCCTCGGAAAAACCCAATGCGGGAAAATCGGTCTTCTAGCTGATGGAGGGTTTATATTATTAAGTAGAATCTAAGTACAACAAATTTGGGCACCTTACTGGTTAACCCAACAGAGAAATATAAGATCTGCAACAATACCTCTATTCTGGAGACGGAAAGTTGGACTGATTCACACCCTCAAATGGGATTTATAGAACTTAGCCCATTCAGCCTCTAGAAACCCCAACGCTACTCTGAAGCCCTTTGCGTCAGCTCTGCTAGCCTTCTGATGCCCTTGCGTTACTCAGGAGAGGGCTGTGTAACCCCGGGCTGGGTGACGCAATCCCTACGCTGCATTTGCTTGGCCTGCGTAGACCCTGATGGCCTCTTGCTACCTCTACGCTGCCCTTTCTGGGCCTGCGTAGCGGCTCAAACCCTCTGTGCTGCGCAACTACTTCTCCCTCTGTGCTGCTCTGGTTGCTGCTTGTCTGCCTCTCGCTGACTCTTGGCTCTGGGATTAGATCATCCCCTTAGCCAATACTACCCTCGCTGCAGTTGAAACACTTCTGGAAATTCTTAGAAATCCACGCCCTAGAATTCCAGCTTAGTCTCAGTGCTCTGCCTCCGTGTGTGTGTTCTCCAACTGACCCCAAGCCTTTCCTTTATACTTTTCTCGTTGGGAAACCAACGGCTATGATCTAATCTTGATTCGACGGCTAAGATTAAAAGAAGGCTTGATCTGCATGACTTAAGTCATTTCCATCACATGTTTAAATTAATTACCTTTAATATTTTAATTTTCCTAAGTTAGACTTAGGGTCCTTAATTAAAAATATTAATTAATTAATTTTCTCTTAAACCGGATGGAATTTCTCAAAGCCCTTTCTGGGTCTTGGAGACCTCTTGTACTCTAGTCCCTCCACAAAGTTTGGGAGCTAGAGAACATCCGAAGCCACCCTAACACTCCACAAATCTCAACGCTCCCTCTTAGCGAGGAAAGTGCTCTAGCACAACACTACTTCACCCTGAAGCTCTGTACTGATCTCTGGTGTGGGTCTCTGCGCTGATGCTTGCCCTGCTGCCCTTGTTTACTGCACTGCTGCTGCTCTCCAGTATTGCTGCCCATGACGCTGCCACCGACACTGCCACATCTGTATTGCAACTCCCTCTCAATCTGCTGCATCGTCCTGCCAACTGCTGTACTGCAACTCCGTTGCTGAGAGAAACAACTGAAAACTCCTGCCCAATCTTTGACAGAAAAGTCAGTTGGGCTGCATCCTCATCACTAAAGCTCCATAGGCTGCTGCTCTGCGCTGTTCTCTTGAAGCCATTGCGTTGCTGCAACTCTGCGCTGCGTAAGCTAGCCTGTACTGCGTTGCTGCAACTCTGCTCTGCGTAAGCTAGCCTGCACTATGCTGCTAAAGTCACATCAGTCCCTTTGAGCTGCGCTGCCATGCTATTGCTGCATCTACACTGCGTTGCTCCCTCTCAGCATCTAGCTCGGCCTCTGTTCCATCTTTGGTTCTCTGTACCCACTGCTCTACTTGTCCCGCTACTGTCTTAAGGCTCCCATAGCTCGTATGTGATCCAAGAGTTGGGCTACTGAAGGATCCTGCCACCACTCGGTAGCTGGTCTACAGATCCATGTCGCCCCACTTTCGTGGTTCATGGGCGCTCATGGCCACATCATCTTCGGAGCCATCGTTCCCTACAACATCCTTGGAGGTAGAAGCTTCCTTGTCCTTCTTCTTCTGAGGACAATTACTGGCGAAATGTGCTAGTTTGCCGCACTGGAAACACTTGATCTTGGATAGATCACGCTTCTTCCTCCCTTGCTGCCTCTTTGATGCCAAGGCTGCATCTTCTTCCTCTTCCTTCTTCACCTTACTTGATCCAGTGCTGTACTGTCTCTTGGTGAATCGACAGAGTTCTTCTTGATGGAGGAATGCCCACATACTGTCCCAGTTGGGAAGGTCCGCTCTGGCCAAGATACTTTGGAAAAAAGTTTCCCAGTCCTCTGTGACCGCATTGAGTGTAGTCCTCACCGTCACATCATCCTCCACTTTCACTCCCATGGCAGTCAACTGATCCCTGATTGCCTGTATTTTGAAAAGCAGGGGCTCGATTTCTTCTCCCTTGGCCATCATGAATACCCTCACTTGATTCTCCAGATGCATTCTTCTCTGGACGGATCTTCCTTCATATAATGAGGTCACAGCCACCCACATATCATGAGCCGTTGTCTTCTCGACTATGTGAGGCACTACATGATCTTTAACACCGTCCATGATGAAGCACTTGGCGTGTGCCATTCCTTCTTCATGCTTCTCCAGGAGCTTCGCATCGGTCGGCGTGGCCAGGACTTTCTCTGCATGCTCCCTTAGACCGTATGCCTCCATGACTACTAGGATTCTGACCTTTCAAACTGCAAAGTTGGACAAGCCGTCCAAACTATCTTGATCACGTAGTTCGTGAGGTGCCATCTGCTCTGCAAATTTGTCGGAACTAATCCTCCTCTCTATACTAGAGACTCAAATCTAGGGTAGTTGGCAAGAAATGCACCCTCTGCTCCCTCTGACAACTGACTTCCTCTCTTGGAAGTCTACCAAATCTCAACGAATCAGCTCTCTTTGATCCGCTGATCAAACTGCAGATTTCTTTAGCTGGAAATCCTCTGAGAAGTTGTTCTCCTCCCGCTTTTTGTCAACTAGTGCTCAGGTTAATTTCTGCACCTTTTTGAAATTTAACCCCACCAACAACTACTGAATCTCTGCAACACTGCTTTTGGCACTCTGAATCAACCACAGCCTCAAGATTGCGTCACCCTGGTTGTCCTCTGCGTGAGCAGACAGTCCCAGTGCCGTCTCTGCACTTTCTCTGCACAGTGAGTACGTGGGCCTGCGTAGAGACCGTTGAAAAGTGTAATTAGGATCGATTTTCATATTGACTATGTAAATATGTATTTATGTAAAGAAGAAGACAAAAATAACAAAATATATTTTTGTTGTACTTGCTTCATGGGTTTGATGAGCAAGATTTTTATTATAGGTCAATAGACTTCTTCTTGATGTCTATTAGGGTTGTCTTGTGGTTACAAGTATAATTAAGTGTCATGTATATGAAGAGTCTAGTCATCAATATATGCTCCAAAACCTTGTCATGAATCCTTGAAGGAATGGCTAAAGACAACCTTCATCCTCACCTTATTAACGCTGGAAATTATGCTCTCCAACTCAACCTCTATACAGTGATGAAGTCGGTCTACTAACTGGGTGTAAGGTCGGCCTAAAAAGGAGGAACTATGCCATATATATACTCGGATCCTGCGACTCATTTGGATACCAACTAATGCGGATCTCTCTGAAGTAATTACAATGGTTAAATGCGGATTTAAGAACAACAAGATAGCAGATACATTAGTGATCTATGCGGATTTCAAGAAGGACATAAGTATGGGCTAAAAGACATAGAATTGTGGACATATCTGTGATTGCAACAATATAATAAAGTCTGGGTTAAATGCGAGTTGAAACAGTGGGTACAGATCTGTTTTATAAAGCATCCTGAAGCAAAAGAAGTGCGGATCTGTTCCCTGAAGAAAAAGAAGTGCAGATATGTTCCAAGGATTGAATGCGGATCTGGATGAAGAAGCTGCTGATCTAATAATATATACACCTGCTGTCTAAGTGAGATAAGAAGTGCAGATGATTCAGCGAGACAAGAAGCATCAAAGTTCAAAGACTGAAGTCTGATATAATAATATAAGGGTAGAAGGAAAGTATTTACCTTCATATCTTCAGTACACAAAAGGAAAGCAATATATCTCAAGTAAAAGAAGAAGAAGTATAACCAAAGACTAAATCAAGGAAGATATAATTAGAGACCGAGTTCTCTAGTGGTGGTGCAGGTTAGTGCATGTTGGTGCAGAAGAGAAGGATCAACGTTGTGAGCATACAAAGAAGCATTGACAAGGTCTTGGAGGCTTTCCTAGGTCAAGGGTCTGAGTCTTGGTCATGGTACTTGTCATTTGAAGATCTATAAGAATAATTCCTTATGGGTTTTCCTCTCCAAGAGGGTGAGGTTTTGCGTTGGCTCTAGGAGCCTAATTTTTGTGTCTCGTGTATTTTGATAATTGACTTGATGAAAGACAAAATAAGCTAAAAGAAGAGAAGACATAAGTAACTCAAGTAAGCTCACAAGTAATTATCAAAAAGAGAATTTTAATTAAGCACTGGCCCTCTAAATTCTCAACACGTAGGGACTGTCACTCTGGCCTCTGCATGGCTCTGCTTCCCTCTTCTGCTGTGCTGTCCTCTCTGGTCCGGCTTTCTGCGGCTGGTGCTGCTTTTTGCAACAAGGATTCTTCAGTCTTCTTGTTGGTGATCCAACTAGATCTGCAATCGCTCTAATACCATGTGAAATTTTTTGAATATTACTAATGCAAAAATCCTACTATTAAATCTGGTTATACTTCTCGTACTTAATCAAGTTATTAATCTGAAATTTCAGCATTAACATCAAAGTAAACACATTAACAGTTCTTCACAGATATGGATCTAAAACTGAATACATGCACATAGACAAAGTGACACACAAGATTTTCTGGACACTGTCCCTGGAAAAACCCAATGCGGGAAAACCGATCTTCTGGATGTTGGAGGGTTTATATTATTAAGTAGAATCTAAGTACAACAAATTTGGGCACCTTGCTGGTTAACCCGACAGAGAAATATAAGATCTGCAACAATACCTCTGTTTCGAAGACAAAAAGCTGGACTGTTTCACACCCTCAAACGAGATTTACAGTTTTCAGCCCCTTTCAACCTCTGGAAAACCCAACGCTGCTCTAAATCCCTCTGCATCAGCTTTGCTAGCCTTCTGATGCCCTTGCACTGCTCAGGAGAGGGCTGCGTAACCCTAGACTGGGTGATGCAATCCCTACGCTGCCTCTTCTTGGTCTGCATAAGCCTTGATGGCCTCATGCTGCCTTTGCGCTGCTCTTTCTAGGCCTGTGTAGCCGCTGAAACCCTTTGCGCTGCGTAGCTGCTACTCCCTCTGCGCTGATCTGGTTGCTGCTTTTCTGCCTCTTGCTGACTCTTGGCTCTGGGATCAAATCATCCCCTTAGCCAATACTACCCCTCACTACAGCTGAAGCACTTCTGGAAATTCTTCGCAAACCACGCCCTAGAATTCCAGCTTAGTCTCAATGCTCTGCCTCCGTGTGTGTGTTCTCCAATTGACCCTAAGCCTTTACTTTATACTTTTCTCGTTGGGAAACCAACGACCGTGATCTAATCTTGATTCGACGACTAAGATTAAAAGAAGGCTTGATCCGTGTGACTTAAGTCATTTCCATCACATGTTTAAATTAATTACCTTTAATATTTTAATTTTTCTAAGTTAGACTTAGGGTCCTTAATTAAATATATTAATTAATTAATTTTCTCTTAAACCAGATGGAATTTCTCAAATCCCTTTCTGGGTCTTGGAGATCTCATGTTCTCTAGTCCTTCCACAAAGTTTGGGAGCTAGAGCACATCCGAAGCTACTACCCCAACGCTCCACAAATCTCAACAGATACCATAAGAAAGAGTGAAGCCTTGAAAGAATAAATATACTCCAATATTAAAGAAGGAAGTTGTTGATCTCCTTAAGTTGAGAGGGAGCTTGGTTAGAATAAAGGGTATATCTCCCCATTTAAGAGGGATAGTGTTAATTTTGGACAACTAGGTCCAAACTCCATGTTGTGATGCTCAGATGAAGATGCCAATATTTTTATTGGATTCCTCTTTTGGAGAGGTGCAAGATTGATCTAAAGATCATCTTAATCTGATGAGTACAACATTTATTTTGAATTTATTCAAAATATGTGCAGGTCGGCCTTAAGGTTTTGTGCCCCAGCAACTGTGTCACACACCCTCATTGATGGATATAAATTGGTCAATGTTGAAGGACATTTTCACTCATCTCATCCTCACACATTTCTCTCTCCTCATCTGATTGGTTCGATGACATTGGAGGCTCTTCTCTCCATAGACGAGAAAATTTTAGTAGCAACACATTTCTATTTTCGACCTAGGGTTTCTGCAGCAGCGTTGACTTTGGTCAACACAAGGTCAAATGGACCTAAAACTCTCCCAAAATTTTGATTTTCTAAATCCGCATTTTTTGGCACTATTCCCGAGGCTAGATGTTGACTTTGACTTGGCTGCGTTGACCTAGCTGCTGCTACTGTTTGCGTTGACCATTGACTGACAACGTTGACTTTTGGGTTGACCATTTTGGCTGTCCTTGAGTGTTGTGTGACATTGCTAGTTGGCTGATCATATTGAGACTTTGTTGGTTGAAGCATCCTGTTGACCGCCGTAACGCACCAACACACTTATATATTTCTGGCTTGTCTTCTGTCGATCTACTGGTATGTTCTATTAGCATTTTACTTTATTGTTTATGTGATTGCTGACTGATATTGAGATAAAAGGTAAAGTTGCATCAAGCATAGAAAACCTACAAAAATTTACATGGTATCAGAGCTAAGGTGAAGACAAAGCCTTAGTTTCTAGCAATCACCGAAGAAGAGGATGGGTTCCTCAAACTACAATGGCTTTAAGGCTAATGACAAATTGACTGGGAATGATGACTTCCATGCTTGGAAGATGACATTGGATCTTAATTTGGAAGACCAAGATGTCATGGAATATGTGCAAGGTAAAATCCAAGAGCCTCCATTGTTAATTTTGGACAACTAGGTCCAAACTCCATGTTGTGATGCTCAGATGAAGATGCCAATATTTTTATTGGATTCCTCTTTCGGAGAGGTGGAAGATCGATCTAAAGATCATCTTGATTCGATGAGCAAAACATTTATTTTGAATTTATTCAAAATATATGCAGGTTAGCCTGAAGGTTTTCGGCCCCAGCAGTTGTGTCACACACCCTCATTGATGGATATATATTGGTCAACGTTGGAGGACATTTTCACTCATCTCATCCTCACACATTTCTCTCTCCTCATCTGATTGGTTTGATCACCTTGGAGGCTCTTCTCTTCACACGTGGGAAATTTCAGCAAGCAACAATTTTATGTTTTCGGCCTAGGGTTTCTGCAGCAACGTTGACCAGCTTTGACTTTGGTCAACGCAAGGTGAAATGGACCTGAAACTCTCCCAAACTTTCAATTTTCCAAATTCGCATTTTTTGGCACTATTCCCGAGGCTGGACGTTGACTTTGACTTGGCTACATTGTCCTAGCTATTGCTGTTGTTTGTGTTGACCGTTGACTGACAACGGTGACTTTTGGGTTGACTGTTTTGGCTATCCTAGAGGGTTGTGTGACACTACTGGTTGGCTGACCATATTGAGACTTTGCTGGTTGAAGCATCCTGTTGACCACCGTAATGCACCAACACACTTATATATTTCTGGCTTGTCTTTTGTCGATCTACTGGTATGTTCTATCATCATTTTACTTTATTGTTTATGTGATTGCTGACTGATATTGGGATACAAAGTAAAGTTGCATCAAGCATAGAGCATCTATAAAAAATTTACATGGTATCAGAGCTGAGGTGAAGACAAAGCCCTAGTTTGTAGCAATCACTGAAGAAGAGCATGGATTCCTCTAACTACAATGGGTTTAAGGCTGATGACAAATTGACTGGGAAGGATGACTTCCATGCCAGGAAGATGACATTGGATCTTATGTTGGAAGACCAATATATCATGAACTATGTATTGGGTAAAATTCAAGAGCCTCCATCCACTGCAACTGCTGCTGCCAAAACAACGTACAAGAAGGGGGAAATCAAAGCAAAGCTGATGATAAGGGATTCAATTCATAAGAGTCTGGTTGCCTACATCTCTGATCTGGGCACATCCAAGGAGATGTATGATAAGGTTGTCAACATGTTCGAGGACAACAATGCGAATCAAGTCCTATTCTTCAAGAACCAATTGAGGAATCTGAAGAAAGGCAGGGATGAGTCTGTTCAATCATATTTTATGAAGCTGACTGAAATCAGGAATAATCTACTGACTATTGGGGAGACAATAGTTGATTGAGAGATGGTTTTCACCGCACTTGGAGGTCTCTCATCCAAATGGCATGTATTCAACACGACCATTCTCAATAACAATGTGATACCTGATTTTGACGAAGTACTATCAAGATGCGTACAAGAAGAGACAAGGATGAAGGAATATGAATATGAAGGAAATGCTGCCTTCGCTGCTCATACTAAGAAGAAGAACTTTGGTGGTCCAAGGAACAAAGGAAGAGCAAGGGCCTAAGGAAAGAAGGGCAAGTGTTACACTTGTCACAAGCTAGGTCACTATGCTAGAGAATGCCCTTTCAAGAAGGATTCTCCCGGTGATGATGACAACAACAACAACAACTAGAGGAATGGAAATCAAAGGAACAACAGGTTGAAGGGGAAGAGGAAGGCTCCCTCCGACGGAAGTGGGCAACCTTTCAAAAGGTCAAGAAATTCCAGGTATGAGGAATCAAATGTTGTTGATGATAAAAGAAATGAATTCGTTCTTGTATCTGCCCTCTCTGCTGCATCTCCAGCCAACCCTATGGATGTCTGGTTGATAGATAGTGGTGCCTCAAGGCATTTCATTGGGTTCAAGGAAGCACTTTCTGATATGGTTGAGAAGGATACTAATCTGGAAATTGTCCTTGGAGATAATGCCACATATCCCGTGAAAGGGACAGGGACTGTGACCCTCCACTTGTCTCAAGGTCAAGTCCTCCGCTTGCAGGATGTACTCTATGTACCCGATTTGAAGAAGAACCTTGTGTTTATTTCAGCCATGGAAGACAAAGGTTTCAATGAGGCATTCATCAATGGGAAGGTGCGTATCTAGAAGAAGAGTTTCAAGGAAGCTCTCACGATTGGGTTTAGAGTTGATACACTCTACTAGGTTGGAGGAAGTCCACTGGGAGCGATGACATGTGATACTATCCGACAGACCGATTATGGCACTGAATATGAGACGAACGAGTTCAAGAACTTTTGCAGTGAAGCTGACATTAAGAGGGAGACCACAACTGTCTATACTCCTGAGCAAAATGGTGTTGTTGAACGAAAGAACAAGACCATTGTGGAAGCTGCCCGTGCCATGCTATGTGACCAAGGTCTACCGAAGTTTTTGTGGGGAGAAGCTGCGAACACTGCTGTGTACATACAAAATCGATGCCTACATTCCGCTCTGGACTCCAAAACTCTCGAAGAGGTTTTCTCTGGTAAGAAACTTGACGTCTCACAGTTTAGAGTTTTTGGATGTCTTGTTTATTTTCATGTGCCGAATGTTTATGGGCTACAACGAAACTTCGAAGGCCTATAGAGTCTATGTGCTTGGTCAAAGGGAAGTGGAGATATGCCACGATGTCACCTTTGACGAAGATGCTTCCCTGAGGAAAGTAGTCAATCTTCCGAGATCTGAGGAAGATCATGAAGCAAGGCCTGGAAATCAAGAAGAACCGAAGGATGAGACTATGCCCGATGTTGAAGGACCGATGGACCCGATTGATCCACCTCCTTCGACGAGGAACAGACCATCATGGACCAGGGACACTCTCGAGGATGCCGAGGGACATATGGCCCCAAGGGGGACATTCCATGAAAGCAAGAAGCCGAATAGATACCAAGGGTATCTAGTAGCCATGAGTACTATTGTACAATTTGATCTTGGATCTTTTGAGGAAGTCGTAAAGTATCAAGTCTGGAAGGATGCTATGCACGAAGAGTATGAGTCCATAATGAAGAATGATCTCTGGGATGTGGTTCCAAGACCGGAGGACAAAGCAGTTGTCACCTCGAAATGGCTCTACAAGATCAAGCATGGATCTGATGGAAGTGTTGAAAATTTAAAGGCAAGATTCATTGCCTGTAGCTTCTCTCAAAAAGAAGGCATAGACTATGGTGATATATTTGCACCTGTGGCCTGATATACCACCATCTGATCTATCATAGCCCTTGCTGCTACGCAAGGATGGAGTCTTCATCAGATGGATGTGAAGATCACATTTCTGCATGGTGCGATAAAGGAAGAGGTGTATGTGGAGCAACCTCTGGGGTTTGAAGTCCAGGATTGGGACACCCATGTCTGCAGGTTGAAGAAAGCCCTCTATGGGTTGAAGCAAGCAATCAGAGCTTGGTACAAGAGGATAGATAACTACCTGATGAAGCTGGGCTTCACTCGTAGTTATGCTAATCCAAACCTTTAATTCAAGGTCGATAGAGAAATGCCTCTCATTCTGGTACTGTATGTGGACGACCTCTTCTTGACAGGTGCTGACCCTCTCATTCATCAGTGCAAGAGGGAGCTCGCTATTGAGTTCGAGTTGAAGGACCTAGGACTGATGCACTACTTCCTAGGGATGGAGGTTTGGTAGAGACCTGGCGAGATTTTCCTTTCTCAAGGAAAATACATTGTGAAGCTTCTGGAAAGATTTGGTATGGTGGATTGTAAGTTCGTGTCGACACCAATGGAGCTCAACCTTAAGAAGTTGAGTGGCAGCGCTGCTGGGCTTGTGCTAGCAAATCCTATTGAGTATCATCAACTTGTAGGGGCCTTGATGTTCTTAGTGAACACCCATTCGAACGTATGTTTTGCAGTGAACACTTTGAGTCGACACATGGTCGATCCTCATAACATTCACTGGGTTGGTGCCAAGAAACTCTTGAGATATCTCTTGGGCACGATAGACCATGTGCTGAGATACACTATCGGGAGCATGTCACTCCATGGATATACAGATGCCGATTGGGCTAGCAGTGTGGTGGATTGCAAGAGCACATCTGGATGCTGCTTCACAAGTAGGTCTGCTTCGAGCAGGAAGTAGAAGTCGATAGCCTTGAGCATCGCTGAGGTCGAATACATTACAACATGTATGGCCTATTGTGAAGTCACTTGGTTGTGAAAGCTCTTTAGTGCGCTGTTCGAGCATGTGCTAGATGCCACCGTTATCCTTTGTGATAACCAGAGGGGGATTCGTTTGTTGGAGAATCCCGTGTTCCACGATCAATCCAAGCATGTTGATGGCTGGTACCACTTTATCTGGGATATGGTACAGCGAGGCGCCGTAAGGCTCGATCATATAGGAACTGATGAGCAGGTCGCGGATATTCTCACAATGCCCTTGGGGAAGGTCACGTTCCTAACCTTCCGTGAGAATCTTGGAATCGTGGAACGACCCTATTTTGAGGGTCCTTTTGGACGATGAGCTCTTGGAGCTCTGGGGGGCTTTGGGGATAGCTTCTCGGAGCTATAAGCAACCACAGGGCTAGGCTTGCCGAACCTTGTTGGTGTGCTTCTGGCCCACCGTTATGATGATTGAGTTGGTTCACCCTCATGATTTGTGCCCCATATGCATCCTACCCATTTGAGTTCCGGACTCATGGGAAGTACCTCTCATTTGGCCAGTGAGGTGGGAAAAGCTAGAGACTAGTAGCAAAGACTGATGGGTGCATCAGAGATTGCCATACTCTCTATCTAGGATGGCACGGTCCAACCACTTGATTTGGGATCAAGTCTAGTGAGGTTTCGAACCTCCAACTGACTTCGGGTTAGTATATGACTCTCTTGAGTTCAAGTGAGGTTTCAAACCTCCAACTGACTTCGGGTCAGATAAACCAACTTTGGGTTGGTATGAGACTCTTTCTGAGTCCTATAGAGGTTTCGGACCTCTAGGCTGAAGCTGTCAGCCGGGAATGATGTCTTTGTGACTGACCCACTTCTGTTCAGAAATAAAGAAGCCAGTAAAGCAAGTTACGGCAGGATGACGCACGATGTTTGGATTGCACAGGTGGATGGAGTTCTCCCTAGTTGAGAGGGAGTGTTAATTTTGGACAACTAGGTCCAAACTCCATGTTGTGATGCTCAGATGAAGATGCCAATATTTTTATTGGATTCCTCTTTCAGAGAGGTGCAATATCGATCTAAAGATCATCTTGATCCGATGAGCAAAACATTTATTTTGAATTTATTCAAAATATATGCAGGTTGGCCTAAAGGTTTTGTGCCCCAGTAGTTGTGTCACACATCCTCATTGATGGATATATATTGGTCAACATTGGAGGACATTTTCACTCATCTCATCCTCACACATTTCTCTTTTCTCATCTGATTGGTTTGATCACCTTGGATGCTCTTCTCTTCACACGTGGGAAATTTCAGCAAGCAACAATTTTCAGTTTTCGGTCTAGGGTTTCTACAGCAGTGTTGACTTTGGTCAACGCAAGGTCAAATGGACCTGAAACTCTCCCAAACTTTCGATTTCCAAATTCTCATTTTTTGGCACAATTCCCGAGGCTGGATGTTGACTTTGACTTGGATGCGTTGACCTAGCTGTTGTTGCTGTTTGCATTGACCGTTGACTGACAACGTTCACTGTTTTGGCTGTCCTAGAGGGTTGTGTGACACTACTGGTTGGCTAACCATATTGAGACTTTGCTGGTTGAAGCATCCTGTTGACTGCCGTAACGCACCAACACACTTATATATTTCTGGCCTGTCTTTTGTTGACTGATATTGGGATAAAAAGTAAAGTTGCATCAAGCATAGAACATCTACAAAAATTTACATCCATCCACTGCAACTGCTGTTGCCAAAATAAAGTACAAGAAGGGGGAAATCAAAGCAAAGCTGATGATCAGGGACTCAATTCATAAGAGTCTGGTTGCCTACATATCTGAGCTGGGCACATCCAAGGAGATGTATGATAAGTTGGTCAACATGTTCAAGGCCAACAATGCGAATCAAGTCCTATTTTTCAAGAACCAATTGAAGAATCTGAAGAAAGGCAGGGATGAGTCTGTTCAATCATATTTTCTAAAGCTGATCGAGATCAGGAATAATCTGCTAGCTATTGGGGAGACAATAGCTGATCGAGAGATGTTTGTCACTGCACTTGGAGGTCTCTCATCTGAATGGCATGTGTTCAACACTACCATTCTCGATAACAATGTGATACCTGACATTGACAAAGTACTATCTAGATGCATACAAGAAGTGACTAGGATGAAGGAATATGAAAATGAAGGAAATGATGCCTTTGCTGCTCATTCTAGAAAGAAGAATTTTGGTGGTTCAAGGAACAAAGGAATAGCAGGGGCCCAAGGAAAGAAGGGCAAATGGTACACTTGTCACAATCCAGGTCACTATGCTAGAGAATGCCCTTTCAAGAAAGATTCTCCCGATGATGATGACAACAACAACAATCGGAGGAATGGCAATCAAAGGAACAACAGGTTCGAGGGAAAGAGGAAGGCTCCCTCCGATGGAAATGGTCAACCCTTCAAAAGGTTGAGAAATTATAGGTATGAGGAATCAAATGTTGTTGATAAAAGAAATGAATTCATTCTTGTATTTGCCCTCTCTGCTGCATCTCCACTCGACACTATGGATGTCTAGTCGTTAGATAGTGGTGCCTCAAGGCACATCACTGGGTTCAAGGAAGTACTTTCTAATATGGTTGAGAAGGTTACTAATCTGGAAATTATCCTTGGAGATAATGCCACATATCCCGTGAAAGGGACATGGACTGTGATCCTCCACTTGTCTCAAGGTCAAGTCCTCCGTTTACAGGATGTACTCTATGTACCTGATTTGAAGAAGAACCTTGTGTCTATATCGGCCATGGAAGACAAAGGTTTCAATGTGGCATTCATTGATGGGAAGTTGCGCATCTGGAAGAAGAGTTTCAAGGAAGCTATCACGATTGGGTTTAGAGTTGATACACTATACCAGGTTGGAGGAAGTCCACTGGGAGCGATGACATATGATACTATCTGACAGATCGATAATGGCACTGAATATGAGACGAACAAGTTCAAGAAATTTTGCAGAGAAGCTGGCATCAAGAGGGAGACCACAACTGTCTCTACTCCTGAGTAGAATGGCGTTGCTGAACAAAAGAATAGGACCATTGTGGAAGCTTCCTGTGCCATGCTATGTGACCAAGGTCTACCGAAGTTTCTGTGGGGAGAAGCTACGAACACTACTGTGTACATACAAAACCAATACACGCATTTCACTCTGGACTCCAAAACTCTTGAAGAGGTTTTCTCTGGTAAGAAACCCGACGTCTCACATTTTAGAGTTTTTAGATGTCCTGTTTATTTTCATGTGCCGAAGGAGAAGAGGGGCAAGCTGGATGCTTCTGGAAAGAAGGGAATGTTTGTTGGCTACAACGAAACTTCAAAGGCCTATAGAGTCTATGTGCCTGGTTAAAGGGAAGTGGAGATATGCCACGATGTTACCTTTGACGAAGATGCTTCCCTGAGGAAAGTAGTCAATCTTCCGAGATCTGAGGAAGATCATGAAGCAAGGCCTAGAAATCAAGAAGGACCGAAGGATGAGACGATGCCCGATGAAGGACCGATGGACCCGGTTGATTCGCCTCCTTTGATGGGGAAGAGACCATCATGGCTCAGGGGCACTCTCGAGGATGCCGAGGGACATATGGCCCCAAGGGGGACATTCCGTGAAAGCAAGAAGCCGAATAGATACCAAGGGTATCTAGCAGCCATGAGTACTATCATACAATCTGAGCCTGGATCTTTTGAGGAAGCCGTAAAGCTTCAAGTCTGGAAGGATGCTATGCACAAAGAGTATGAGTCCATAATGAAGAATGATGTCTTCGATGTGGTTCCAAGACTCGAGGACAAAACAGTTGTCACCTCGAAATGGCTCTACAAGATCAAGCATGGATCTGATGGAAGTGCTGAAAAGTTCAAGGCAAGATTCGTTCCCCGGGGCTTCTCTCAAAAGAAGATATAGACTATGATGACATATTTGCACTTGTGGCCCGATATACCACCATCCGATCTATCATAGCCCTTGCTACTACACAAAGATGGAGTCTTCATCAGATGGATGTGAAAACCGCATTTCTGCATGGTGCGATAAAGGAAGAGGTGTATGTGGAGCAACCTCTGGGGTTCGAAGTCCAGGATCGGGACACCCATGCCTGCAACTTGAAGAAAGCCCTCTATGGGTTGAAGCAAGCACTCAGAGCTTGGTATGAGAGGATAGATAGCTACCTGATGAAGCTGCGCTTCACTTGTAGTAATGCTGATCCGAACCTTTACTTCAAGGTTGATAGAGAAAAACCTCTCATTTTGGTGATGTATGTGGACGACCTCTTCCTGACAGGTGCTGACACTCTCATTCATCAGTGCAAGAGGGAGCTCACTGCTGAGTTCGAGATGAAGGACCTAGGACTGATGCATTACTTCCTAGGCTTGGAGGTCTAGCAGAGACCTGGCGAGATTTTCCTTTCTCAATGAAAATATATTGTGAAGCTTCTGGAAAGATTTGGTATGGTGGACTGTAAGTCCGTGTCGACACCGATGGAGCTCAACTTCAAGAAGTTGAGTGGCAGTGCTGCTGGGCCCGTGCTAGCAAATCCTACTGAGTATCGTCAACTCGTAGGGGCCCTGATGTTCTTAGTGAACACTTGTCCGGATGTATGTTTTGTAGTGAACACTTTGAGTCAACATATGGTTGAGTCTCATCACTTTCACTGGGTTGGTGCCTATAAACTCTTGAGATATCTCTGGGGCACGATAGACCATGGGCTGAGATACACTGCCGGGAGCATGACACTCCATGGATACACTGATGCCGATTGGGTTGGTAGTGTGGTGGATCGCAAGAGCACATTTGGATGCTGTTTCACACGTAGATTTGCTTCGGGCTGGAAATAGAAGTTGGTAGCCTTGAGCACCACTGAGGCTAAATACATTGCAACATGTATGGCCTACTGTGAAGTCACTTGGTTGCGAAAGCTCTTCAGTGAGCTGTTCGACCATGTGCTAGATGCCACTGTTATCCTTTGTGATAACCAGAGGGGGATTCGTTTGTCACAAAATCCTGTGTTCCACGATCGATCCAAGCATGTTGATGGATGGTACCACTTTATCTGGGATATGTTACAGGGAGGCGCCGTAAGGCTCGATCATATAGGAACTGATGAGCAGGTCGCGGATATTCTCACAATGCCCTTGGGGAAGGTCATGTTCCTAACCTTCCGTGAGAATCTTGGAATCGTGGAACGACCCTATTTTGAGGGTCCTGTTGGACGATGAGCTCTTGGAGCTTTGGGGGGCTTTGGGGATAGCTTCTTGGAGCTATAAGCAACCACAGGGCTAGGCTGGCCGAACCTTGTTGGTGTGCTTCTTCCCCACCATTATGATGATTGAGTTGGTTCACTTCTTATTATCTGTGCCCCGCATGCATCCTACCCATTTGAGTTCTGGACTCATGGGAAGTACCGCTTATTTGGCCAGTGAGGTGGGAAAAGCTAGAGACTAGTAGCAAAGACTGATGGACGCATCAGAGATTGCCGTACTCTCTATCTAGGATGGCACGGTCCAACCACTTGATCTGGGATCAAGTCTAGAGAGGTTTCAGATCTCCAACTGACTTCGGGTAAGTGAAACTAACTTCGGGTTAGTATATGACTCTCTTGAGTCCAAGTGAGGTTTCAGACCTCCAACTGACTTCAGGTCAGTGAAACTAACTTCGGGTTAGTATGAGACTCTTTTTTTGAGTCCTATAGAGGTTTCAGACCTCTGAGCTGAATCTGTCAGCCGGGAATGATGTCTTTGTGACTGACCCACTTCTGTTCTGAAATAAAGAAGCCAGCAAAGCAAGTTACAACAGGATGATGCACGATGTTTGGATTGCACAGGTGGATGGAGTTCTCGCTAGTTGAGAGGGAGTGTTAATTTTGGACAACTAAGTCCAAACTCCATGTTGTGATGCTCAGATGAAGATGCCAATATTTTTATTGGATTCCTCTTTCAGAGAGGTGCAAGATCGATCGAAAGATCATCTTGATCCGATGAGCAGAACATTTATTTTGAATTTATTCAAAATATGTGCAGGTCGACCTTAAGGTTTTGTGCCCCAGCAGCTGCGTCACACACCCTCATTGATGGATATAAGTTGGTCAACGTTGAAGGACATTTTCACTCATCTCATCCTCACACATTTCTCTCTCCTCATCTGATTGGTTCAATGACCTTGGAGGCTCTTTTTTCCACACATGGGAAAATTTCAGCAGCAGCACATTTATGTTTTCGGCCTAGGTTTCTGCAGCAACGTTGACTAGTGTTGACTTTGGTCAACGCAAGGTCAAACGGACCTGAAACTCTCCCAGAAGTTCGATTTTCCAAATCCTCATTTTTTGTTAATATTCCCGAGGCTAGACGTTGATTTTGACTTCACTGCTTTGACCTAGTTGCTACTGTTGTTTGCGTTGACCGTTGACTGACATCGTTGACTTTTGGGTTGACTTTTGAGTTGACCGTTTTGGTTGTACTAGAGGGTTGTGTGACATTGCTGGTTGGATGACCATATTGAGACTTTGCTGGTTGAAGCATCTTGTTGACCGTCATAACGCTTATATATTTTTGGCTTGTCTTCTGTCGATCTACTGGTATGTTCTATCAACATTTTACTTTATTGTTTATGTGATTGTTGACTGATATTGGGATAAAAGGTAAAGTTGCATCAAGCATAGAACACCTACAAAAATTTACAGATTGCATGTTATGACAATCATAGTAAACACCTTGAAGAAAGAATGAATGAAAGTAATATAGATAGTTGTTCATGATTTATGATGTTACAAACAAAGACTTGAGAAGTATTGAGGCTGTATTTGATGCTGCTAAAGAAGTGAAGGGAGAAAGCTTCCAACAAGATGTATTTGTATAACTTGATGATGATATACGCAACATTTGAATGATTGAGGACCGCGAAGGTTTGTGTTAGCTTGTATTTGAAGGTTTATTACTAATTGGAGTTGTGTGTGTACATGAAAATCTCTCCGTAAGAAGGTTGAACATTTTGAAGCATGCTTGGACTGGTGGATATATTTGATTTAGTTTATAAGGAGAGATGAAACATCTTGTATAATACAAAATGCGTGGGATGACATCTGGCTGACCAGTGTGTTGATGGCTAGATCCCGAAGTAGGGAGGGTGGCGTTGGTCATGGAGCTCCGACCTTGGATACACATCTAGAGCCTTGGGTTGGTGATAGAGCTTAAAATCCTGACGGTACCTAGAGTGGCTAAATCTTGAGTTCACCTTAATCCCACTCGATTAGAGTACCCTGGTCAGGTATCTAATTTGTAGCACTGCGTGTGCTAGATCTCTTCATAGTTCATATTACTTTGAGATCTTCCATGTACCTTTATTTATATCTAATTTTGAATACCTCCCTCGTTGAGAGGGAGTGTTGAAGATTGTAACTAGTGTCGGTCTTCATAATAGTATTTGAGTCATAATGTAAAATATTTGTCAAAAGAAAGAATTTTTTATTTATTTATTTATTTTAAAATAAATTGACTTATTAAAGCATGGATTTCATGCTTGAGTCAATGATTTATCAAAGCCTCCATTGTAGGCTTCTAGGGTTTATGTCAAGTGTCCTTGTACATATCATAATGTAATAGACCATTCTTGGGCTTCATTTGTCAAGAAAGAAATTTATTTTAATGTAAAATAGGTCAATTAGGCCCCCTCCACCAAATTGGCCTCAAGAAAGGACAAGTCGGTCTCAACAAGGGAATTCGACTTCACAGGCTCACTATATATTGGAGCAACTCGACTCTTTTGGAAGTACATCTCTCACAAGTTCAAATTGCAGAAGCTGGAAGCAGTAAAAGGTGCAAAATTCAAGGAAGGAGGAGGAAAGGGCTAACGAAGGAGAAGAAAGTCTTTATCTAGCTAAGGAAGTCGAAATTTTCTCTCTTGTTTCACACGTGCGAAGGAATTGAAGCTGCAGAAGGGCCGAAATTGCAGTCTTCAAGCTAGGTCGAAATTCTGATGCAGTGGGGTTGAAAAATTGTCCTTGATGCAGTATTGAAGCAGTGTTGATGCAATATTGTTGCAGTCGATCTTTGAAGGTTGGAAGAACAGTTTGAGGGCTGACTTGGTGGAGGAAGGTCTTTTCGTCTAAGGTCTTGGTCTATCTCAATTTGAATTTGCTTGTGGAAGAGTTTGCCTGGGTTTTACCCTATAGAGGGGTTTTAGCTTTGGCTGAGCGCCTATATTTGGTGTCCCTAATCTTCATGTTTTGATTTGATGATTGCTTGATGAAAAGAAGATAAAAGAACATAAATTAAGTTAATAAGAACACAGGAATATCACAAGTAATTATCAATATAAGAAAATATTTCTGCCTTTCCAATTTTCTAACATAACTATTTATACCGCTTTTTCTTCAATATAATTAACCAAAAAATATATATCATCGTTATTTAAGCAAGAGTACAATGCACAAAAACAAATAGGAACCTGGTCAATATGAGTGAGAGTATATTGATGTATTGGTGGCTCTCCTTTATGGTATAACAGTGGTCCTCTTGCCTTTCAAATCTGTTCACTTCAACTCAGCCAAGAAACACGCACAACATAGCGACTTATCCTCAAATTAATGCTACAATAGTGAGCATGAAGATGGTCCCACGCACAAGATATACCCAACAACTCGACCTCTAGAAAACTGATATATTTCTGCCCTTATCACTGAACCCGTCCCTTTGTCACAACATAAAACTCCAACCAGCTTGCACAGACATCAACACAGATTTGTGGGAGTGAAACTCATCCTTCATACCAAATAAATCGACCAACAACTGAAGGGAAGATTCAACCCACAAACTCTGCTAAATATCACTGTAAACTTGTCCTTCTTTGGAGCAGAACTCAGTCAACACAAGGAAGCACACCCAAAATATGAATATGGGACCTTTGGCACACATTACAAGGAGAACTCAACCCCTTGAACAATGATTAACATGTCCAACCAGAATAATGAGAATTTGGGCTTTCCTCTAGCTGATTCGACCCACTGAATATATGGTTTCCCTAGTTCTCAAGAAATGCTTGGAAACTTGGTTCATTTCTCCATGAAAGTCAACCCATAGTTGTTTAATAGCTCAGCCTGTCAAATTATATGAAAAACTCAATGTTAGAAGATAAAATCAACTGATAACACGTTTACCTCCTTTATCTTTTTCGAATCTCCTTCCCTGCTGAAGCACAATGGTGAAATCTGAGTGAGTTTGCTCCCAAACTCGCTTGGGTGTATGGTTTCAATACCGAAACTAGCAACCAAACTTAGGGTTTCCAGAAACCCTAGGCTCTTCTCTAAAGCTCTCCAATTTTTTTTTTCTCAGATGGAAAAATGCTAGAATGAGGACAGACCCCCTCATTTCCCTTTTTTATAACTTACTTGACTCTTTTTGCCACTCTTTTTACTTTTTTCGCTCCAATTAAATAATAAAAAATCTTTTCCTTTCTTATTTATTAAAGTGGCTTTTATTAATTAATTAAAGCCACTTTTAACGCTAGAAAATGCTTAATTCGCTTCCATGGTCACATTGGCTCCCCAAAGTCCCTTTTCATCATCCTGCCCTGTAGATCTTTTTGCCCCGATTCCAAAAAACTATTACACTAAGTTGTTTCTACAAGTAATCAACCTGAAACAACACCTTAAGCGTAATTAATTAAAATATCCCTGTTTTTAACTCCTTTTTATGGAAATCGTCGGAATACAATAGGACCAAGAGAAAATTGTGCAGAATTGATCCTGATGATGCAATATGGTAAACGATCCCAGTCGGACCCATAAAACTCCTATAAAATTCTCCGGTCCCACCAATGGCGTAATCCTACTCCTATGACTGGGCTGACACTAGCTCTAGAAATCCCTCCTAACCACATCACAAGATAATCCAAAATTTGGGGACATTATAGTCTCCCCTCCCTAAAATTGCTTGTCCTCAAGCAATGTCATTGCATGTTGTTGCTCCACAAGTTGATCCAAAGTAATACCACGGTCCCAAACCATCCTGATCATCATGAAGCATTCCTCGCTCCATGCACTCCCCTACAAGTCATAGATACTAGAGGCCCTCTACATACTGCCAATAAGTAGATAATCTTGAAAATGCAAAATATCGGCCATCTCCTCGAGAAGCCGCTTTATCGAAAAACCAATCTCATGTACTTCAAGAGTGAACTCCTAAAAGTACAATCCAACTCCTACTAAAAAGGCTCCTCGCCCACATGAACTAACCACTGCCACCTTTGATACCATCAACGAATCATTGAGAAGTGAAACGCCCTATGCTGAACTGAAGTCCAATGGAAGCTTCGAGTGATCTTCCCTTGTAAAGACCAACTCATCCATAATGGTAGTTGAGTTGTCAAGACCTGTAATGCCAGGGTCCCATGCTAATCTCAAAAGGAGACTGCCGTGTTGTCATTGTGCCACTTTGATGATAACTGGTTGTTGCGGAGAAGTACTGCTAACTGTTAGAGCCCATCCATGCCTCATCTCTAATCCCTGTATTCAACCAATAGACGAACACTATGTATCATGAATCAATTCGGTGCATGCTAAATTGCCTTGCTCTTGCTAGATCACATAGTGAAATTTGTTAACCCATCTCTTGGTGATGTACTCAATTACTGCCTAGAGCCCACACGCCCTTCTGTAAAATAGGTCTACCATCCATTGTGCCCCATGCTCGTACAATGCCTCGAAAGGTCCTGCCGAAGGTGTGTCATACAACTCTCTCCTGATCATCTTCCTAAGTGCGTGCTCAAGGGCGAAATATATGCTACCTATATAGTAGGTCACGCCATCCCTAATCTTGTATCTGTCATCTCGCGCTCTGACTATATGCCTCAACTGGTAAGTCATTCTCCTCTCCACGATGCACTGTCTCACCCAAATGTGTCAGGTGACCCCCATGTATCTTGTTATATGTGATGAGAGCATCAAAGAACAACAACAAAAGCCTCTGAAATAGTATGTAGGACTGGAAAGTGATAGATGCATGGGTCAATCCCAAGAGCATGATCAAGAATTCATACAGATGTCAGATACCCAAGGGAAGTCTTGCGAGTATTGTGCTCTTTGACTCTGATCAAGTAATGTTCCAATCGAAGATCAATCTTCAAGAAATGCAATGCTCCTCGACGCTCATTCGTCTAGTCATCGATCCTGGGTAAGCTAGGCCTACTAGTATGCTCAATGTTCCCAGTGAATCAACCTCCTCAGAAGCAATGCTCCAAGATACTGTTGTGTAGTAGCATACACCACTACATACAACCATGCATCACTGTGCTCCTTTGCATACCAATGCACACTGCAACATATCTCTATACACTAGTGTCTGCTGATATGACACATATGACACCCTGTATCATCTAGTATCCCACATGTGCTAATGTATTTGTCACTTTGCTAGTGAACCCACCATGATGTGAGTCATATCTCCTCATCTGTTCTGGTAGACTTGAGTGGCGTAACTCCTCACATGCTAATGGGTGTGTCACTACTGTGCCGATCCTCGGTGGCTCTTGTGCCCAATACATCAATGGAAGTGCATCGTCTCCATACAATGCCCTGCTTGGTGGCATACTAATGCCCTCCCATCCAAATAACTCCTGCTTGCAATCCCGTACATGGACGATGTGCCAGGACATCTCTCGGAGTTTGCTCATAAATCGACTAGCCATTAGTGTTGACTGGAACTCTCCTAAAAATGTGTGCACTCAATCATTGGGTCAACCATCCCACCAACACCATAGTCATCCTGCATCTTTCGTATATGATGGAAAGCCTCACCTGGATCCCAATGCCAACCTAGGCTTCTAGTGTCCACTCCACTCGTGTCAACTGACCCTGGATCCCAGATAGATGTATCCTCATCAGAAATATACTTGTCTCAACATCCCATGGTTGCCTAATCAAGAGCCTCTAGGACTTACCTCTCTGCAAGTGCCAATTCATCTGCATGCTTCTCATGCTCAACTATCACAGTAGGTTCCTCTATCAAATCACGAGTGCCCCTAACATCCTCTTGTGTGATGTTTGCCATAGATAGCTGATTGTCTCCAATGGAGGATGAAAAGCGCACGTAACTCCATACAAAGCTACTCAACCTGCAACTGTGATTCTTGAAGGGCTAATTAGTTGCTCTTCTAGGATGTCTGGGTAGTCTCAAGCTCCTGTGTAAGCCTGTCAATTTCCTCCTCTTTCCCTACTAGCGCATCATGATATATCTCAGCAAGCATGAGTAGGTGATCTTCTTCTGAAAGGAGGTGTAGGTAGTTGGATTTCATCTCTACCAATGTCTTTCTAAGAGTCCGAAAATCTGCAAGTGAAGACTCTCCTCCCAAATTTTCGTGTGTAATTGCACTTCTCCAACAATAATCTTCCACCAATGCCTGTGTATCATCAAAATGCCTCATGGATGCAACAATCATATATTCACCTACCTTCAATTTCCCTGCCACTTGATGAGACTCATGGTGACTATCATCACGCTTTCCAAAATCATCTTCCTCTATGTCATCCCTCATGCATAAATCCTAAGAATTTGGATCAGTATCCAAATATTTATCATGACTAGGTGCTAACACACCCGAATCATCATAATCATCATTACTAATTGATTGGGAAACTTTATCATATGTATCCTCATCCTGTTTATCATATTTACTGGTGTTATCAGCGTCATAGGATGGTTGTAATGGAGTACTAAAGGCTGTTGTTCTGTCCACCTCATTGCACACATCCTCAACATGAACTAGTGCATGCCCTTCCAAGAAGTCATCCACTTCTTCAGATTTGAGCCCCTCTTTTTTCTTCCCAACTAATAAGAGTGGCTTCAACCATTCAGGATGCTCTAACAATTTTGTTAAATTCTTTTGATAGCCATGCATAGCTTGCAAAAGTTCTTCCATGAGTTCCTGATTTATTCATCTTTCTTTATTTAGATCCACAACTGGGCCAAGATCATGCTCTAATACCATTATAAGATACCCTCTTTAGATATCTCGAAATTTTCCCTTCAAATCTTTGAGTTTTGATTGAGTTTTCAGTGGTACATTTTGTCAAATAGTTTAATAACACATGGCTGTAGGTGCATATTTCTTACATTTAATTAAAAATAACTCACTCAAAACCCAAGATGCTTTATGAAAGACTTCAAACCCAATGGCAGTAATTTATATTAAATTCATTAGAGTACATGCCAATGAAAAGATAAGCTACAACAACCTTGAAGAGGGAACAACAATATATATATATATATATATATATATATATATCAGCAATGAAATTTCAGAGGAGCTGGTTCTAGGATGGCACCAAAATAAATTATAATAGTCTGGAACTCAGTTTGCTGTAGGAAAACAATACCCAGCTCAAGCATGATAATCACATGGGACCCAACATAGCATTTCTTGCTGAAATGTGAGTGTTACAGCCATTTAAACCACTTTTTCTCCAATATAAGTAACCCAGAAATATATATCAACAATGTAGAAAACATCACATGGTTATTTAAGCAAGAAAACAATGCACAAATACAAAGAGGAACCTGGTCAATATCAGTGAGTGTATATTGATGTATTGGTGGCTCTCCTTTATGGTATAGCAGTGGCCCTCTCGCCCTTCAAATCTGTTCACTTCAACTTGTGAAATTTTCCTTGAATCACAAGTTACAACAACTAGAATTTACTCTTCAAACTGGTTAGCAGTTTATTAATTTTCTGATTAATATCGAATAAATCACTACATTTCTTCACAAATAAATTCTGTGGAAGCTAAATAAAATATTGGAACTGAGAAAATAAATGCACACACAATAAAATTGACACCAATTGTTAAATTTAGTTAACAATGGTATGTTCTATGCTTAGACTAATGTTGCGAACATCGCGATCGGGATTAAATCGGCGAGGGGAAAAAATCAGAAAAAATCGTAAAAATCGGGAAAAAATGGGCACATACAAAAATATTCATTTTTTTTCAATTTTTTTAATATCTAAAGCATCCACAACATAAAGTAAATTCATTGACACATAAATATGAAAAACAATTAATATATAAGATGTGTAATATCATGTTTAGTGCTACATCACACATAACAGTGAATTATGACCTGAATACTAAGTCCTGAGTCTCAACTCAACCTCAAAATATCAACAAAAAATATAATGATGTACCTCATATCATGAGTCATAATGTCATATACAAAGGAATGCACCAAATAACCTATACTATTGATTTCCTTTGCCCCTCTTGCGAGAAAATGTAACAACTTTCCCTCTAGATGAAGACGCTGGCAGGGCTGGCAATGGACTCTGTTGTGCTCTAGAACCTGAAGCACCAGGAGCTAAAGGAGGCAGACCACGTCCTCTACCGGTAGCCGGGGTAGGTGGTGTCACCTGCTGCTGCTGCTGCTGCTGCTGCTCCTCTTCCCCCCCCTCCCCTACCTCCTGTTCTATCCAATCAGGGGCTAACTCCATGATAAGCCTCTCAGCCTCAACCCAACATGTAGCAGTGGTGTCAATCGCATCTAAAGAGATGGCCTCCATATCAGGTGTCCTCTCAAGTTGTTTCACCCATTGTGTGTCCTCTCAAGATGACTTCTCCTCCTCCTTAGCTCTATTTCTTAACCTCTGTCTGCAAAAATGATAAAAAAAAAAATTGAATTTGCATGTTATTGGGTCGCTGTTTGACGGGCCCACGAATTTTTCGGGTCCAATCGTGATTTTTATGAAAAAATCGTGATTTTCTTACGATTTTTTCAAAATAAAAAAATCTCCGAAAAAATCGGCGATTAAATCGTTTTGGCGAAAAAATCGCGATTTTATCGCGATGTTCGCAACATAGGCTTAGACAATTACTTCAATGTTCTTTAGCAGCCCAATGATAATTTCCAATTGCAATCACATTAATCATTAATCACATTGACAATAACTATAGATAGAACATGAAATAACAAAATGCAAAAGACAAGCCAAGACAAAAGGACACCAGATTTGGTGGATGCCAGGGAAAAACCCCAAGATGGGGAAAACCTTTTGATCAATACTTATTATTATATCAAATGTTCAACAGAGAGATAGAGTACAAAAAGTCAGAGTTGACTTGCCAAATCAAAGTCAAAACAACCCTGTCAAATCTGCAATCAACTGCACTCAAATTCAGCCCTAACCAGAAAGTAAACACTAGTCAAAGTAGCAGCAAAATGTCCTTAAAGCAGCTTAGTCATACCCAGTCAAACTTGGCTTGAACAGGAGGTCAAAGTCCGCCCAAAATAGTCCCAAAGTCAGCGGTCAAACTTGGTCAAACTCTGTCCTGAAGTCTGCACTCAACTTGTAATTTATCTCTGCAGTCAAAGTGATTAGAAAACCTTGGTTGCTGTGCCAAAGAGTGCGGCCTGCCCAATCAGAAAACTGCCTAAAAGATCGAAGTCAAAGTCAATGTTGGTCAACAATGGTCAAACTGCAGGAAAGATTGAAATTTTCGGCCCTGTAATATGTTTGAAATTCGTCCTCCTTGCCACACGTGTGAGAGAAAGAATATGCCCAATAGATGTACGAACCAATGAGAGAAGGAGAGAGAAGAATGTGTGAGTGATGAAGATGTGAGATGAGGTGAGAGTTCACTTATATTTATGCAATTTATTGAGGGTGAAGTGACAAGTCCACTGGGCTTCCTGAGCCTACATGATGATGTGGCCGACCTTGACAATTTTCACATGTGTGGGCATAAATTGAAAAACACATTTATGCTTGTCCAAATTTGATGATCATTAGGTCGATTTTGGTCCTCTCGTCAATGCAATCATCATCTCTATCAAATGGGTTTTCTAAAGTGAAATTTGGCCCTAGTTTCCAATTTTAACACCAATATTTTTGGACTAACGTCCTTGGAAAAACACCAAAGGGAAAACTGCTGCAGCAGATGAGGGTTTATTTTTATTATTATGCAGCTGTAAAATCTGAGTACAATAATCTGGATGCCTTACTTGCAATCCTCCAACAAAATAATCTATCCAAAATATTTGTGAGACAAATTGTCTCACTCCACAGCTGATCCGGGTCCAACAACAAGCCCAATTGAGCTACTCTAAATGCCCCATGTGTTAGCCTTTGCGCAAGCCCTACTCACACTACCTATGGAATTGCCCAAAATTTGTCGTTCTGCCTGACTCTACCTTTGGAAATGACTTGCTTGACCACTTGGAAATTTTCCTAGCCTTTAGCACCTAAATTGACCTCCTCTTCAGCTGAATCAAACTACCCTCTGAAGTTTCTGCGTTGCCCTTACACAACCTCATTAAGGAAATAATGCGATCCTCTTGCTGCTGACTCTCCAACACTGGAACTCCACCAGAAATCTCTTGTCATGAAACCAGCTCCAAAAATAGAAGAAAAGAGAGATCAACGCCTTAGAAATAAACACTTCGAGGGGGAAACCTCCAATACATTACATAAATGAACAATTCTTGGATGATGCAAATGACAAAACCTCCTTTCTATATATAGGAGTCCATGGGGCCACAATGTAATCCTAGTGGGGCCACAATGTAATCCTAGCCGACCTAACAATAATAATGTAAGGGCACAATAATAACAATATGGGGGTTACAGGGGTACACCAATAACAATAAGGGGTTACACTAACAACAATAAGGGACTATACTAGTAATATAAGGACCTAACGTGCTCCTCTCCTTCAAAAGTGTTGTCCTCAACGCTTGAGTAGCTTCGGGTGCTTTTGTATAAAATTCTCATCTTCCCATGTAGAATCTTCAGTGGGTAAGTTCTTCCATTTAATGAGATACTCTAAAATTGATCGATTTCGTAGCTGTCGAGTTCTTGTTTCCGTGATTGCTTCAGGTTCCAATATGGTTTTTCCTTCCTCATGAAGTTCTGGAAATATTGTTTGAACTGGAAGTTTGTCCCCTATAACCTTTTTTAAGCATGAAACATGGAAAATTGGATGCACTCGCAAAGAAGCAAGAAGCTCCAACTTGTATGCCATAGTACCAATCTTTTGCAACACCTTGTAAGGACCATAGTACTTTGGCGATAATTTATTATCCTTCTTAGCTTGCTTGAGGGACATTTGTTTGTATGGTTGTAGCCGTAAAAATACCCAATCTCCTACATCAAAACTTCTCTCGATGCGATGTTGATCTGCCTATTGTTTCATTCGATTTTGTGCCAAATTCAGGTTATCCTTTAAGAGTTGGAGAACTTCTTGCTGATGCTCGATGTGATCTTCCACTGCTTGAACCTTTGAATTTTCCCTTAAAGATGATGTGATGGATGGTGGATGATATCCATAAAGTGCCATAAATGGAGTCATTTTTGCTGCAGTATGGAAGGAAGTGTTATACCACCATTCAGTGAGAGGTAACCACTTGACCCATTGTGTTTGTTTATCAGATACAAAACAACGAAGATATCCTTCCAAACATTTATTTACTATCTCAGTTTGACCATCAGATTGAGGATGATAAGATGAGCTATGAGCTAATTGAGTACCCAAGCAAGAAAATAACTCCGTCCAAAAATTTCCAGTAAAAATGGGATCTCTGTCGCTCACAATAACCCTTGGGCTTCCATGTAGCTTTTGAATTCTGTCCATAAATGTAGTAGCAACTGTACTTGCTTTAAATGGATGAGATAAAGCACAAAAGTGTGCATACTTGGTAAGTATATCAACTACCACCATGATGACACTCTTTCCTTCGGACTTAGGTAAACCTGTGATAAAATCCATTGAAATCTCCTCCCAACGTTGACTTGGAATGGATAAAGGTTGTAGACGACCCGGGGTCTTAATTGTCTCAACTTTATTTTGCTGGAAAACCAAACATTCCACCACAAACTTTTGAATATCAGATTTAAGGCCATCCCAAAAAAAATCTTTTTTCACTCTGTGGTAAGTTTTTAAAAATCCTAAGTGTCCTCCTAAAGGAGAAGTGTGTAATTCCAAAAGAATCTTTTGTTTTAGTTGGGAATTCTTGCAAATATATAAGCGATATTTGTACCATAAGGATTCATTTTTCCAACTAAATGTATCAGATGTGCTATGATCTTGCTGCAACTTTTGAATGAGTGTCCACACTTCTTCGTCCTTCTTCCATTCATCCCTTGCTTCGGTTATCCAATTTGGTTGGATAATAGAAATAGGACAAAGCAATGCTTCCACCTCTTCATCCTTTCTTGAGAGTGCATCTGCAACAACATTTAGCTTTCCTTTTTTGTAGATGATTTCAAAGTCATAACCCAACATCTTTGTGACCCTTTTTTTCTGCTCTTCTGAAGATAGTATTTGTTCCAAAAAGTGTTTAAGACTATCATGATCAGTTTTTACCTTGAAGTGTCTTCCCATTAGGTAAGGTCGCCATTTCTTTAGTGGATGTAGTATTGCCAACATTTCCTTCTCATAAATAGCCTTTTGTAAATACTTTCCTTTGATTGGACAACTTTTAAAAGAAATGGGTCTTCCTTCTTGCATTAAAACAGCACCAATTCCATTTCCTGAGGCATCACATTCCACAATAAAGGTTTTTGTGAAGTCTGGCGTAGAGCTAAGACTGTTGTTAGGCAAATTGCCTCTTTAAGATGTTCAAAGGCCTTAGTTGCTTCAGGAGTCCATGAAAATGCATCTTTCTTCAATAATGTTGTTAGAGGTGCTGCTATTCTCCCATAATCCTTAACAAACTTGTGATAATACCCTATTAACCCGAGAAATCCGCACAACTGCTTTATGGTTGTGGGGACTTTCCATTCCTTAATGGCTTTAATTTTGTTAGGGTTTACTTTAACACCCTCATGAGATACAATATGACCCAAATATTCCACCTCTTGTACTCCAAAGAAACATTTGGATGTTTTTGCATATAATTGTTTCTCCTCCAATAGTTTGAGCACCATGTCAACATGTTGAACATGATCCTTCCAAGACTCGCTGTAGATTAGTTTATCATCAAAAAATACTAGCACAAATTTTGTAAGGAAGGGTGTGAAAATGGAATTCATAAACCCTTGAAATGTAGAAAATGCATTGGTAAGGCCAAAAGACATGACCAAAAATTCATAATGACCCTCATGAGTTCGAAATGTTGTTTCCGAATTATCTTCAGCCTTCATTCTAATTTGATGATATCCTGAACGAAGATCCAACTTAGTAAAATAAATTGCTCCATGTAATTCATCAATCACAGGAATGGGAAATTTATCTTTAATAGTGAGCTTATTGAGCTCCCTATAATCCGGACACATGCGCCATGATCCATCCTTCTAGGGAACCAATACTACTGGAGAAGAGAAAGAACTTTGACTAGGTTGAATTATACCAGCCTCTAACATTATTGCAATCATATGTTCAATTTCGCTCTTTTGGACATAAGGATATCTGTAAGGCCTGATATTTGGAGGAACACTTCCTGGAATCAAATGAATAGCATGATCATGATCACGAATAGGTGGGAGTCCTTTGGGAGTTTCAAACACCTTGGAATGACTGTCCAAGACTTTTTGAAGATCTGGAGAAATAGATGATTTTGATGTTGGAACTTCTAGTGAGCATAATTGTGCAATTACGCCTCGTTGTGCTTTCTTCAGAAGCTTTGTCATGACATTAGAGCTTATTATCTTTACTAGCTTCCCTGCGATACCCCGTAATTCGATTTCCTTTCCTTCCGAAAAAAATTTCAAGAAAAGTTCTTGAAAGTTAAAAGCTACCGTCCCCAAAGATTGTAACCATTGTACTCCTAGTACAACATCAGCACCTCCCATTGGAATGGAAAGCATTGGACTATTCAATACATATTCCCCCAGGGCTAGCTTGATATTATGGCATTTTCCAGAGCAATTTATAGTTACTCCATTTGCAACCATCACTTGACATTATGGTGTTGGGTAAAGGAAACAATTCAATTCCTTGGCTACCTTACAATGAATACAATTATGGGTACTACCCGAATCAATCAACATTATTACCTTTTTCTTCTTGATATGTCCTTCTATCTTAAGAGTTTGAGGAGTGGTAATTCCTGCCAATGCATTACACGATATGGTCAGACTCATTTCTTCTTCTTCTACGGTTGGTTCCTGGTGTATATCCTCTTCTTTTGAAGTTTCTTGTTCATTTTCTTCCTCCTCTTCACAATCTATGTAAAATAGTTTCTTCTCAGCACACTTATGACCTTTAGTGTATTTGCTATCACAACTGTAGCAAAGCTCTTTTGCTCTTTTTTCTTCCAATTGTTGTGGTGTCAACCTTGTAGGTTGTGGAAGTCTGGGAGTAGCAACACTTCCATCTTTATAGATGTGAGTGGTAGGCTTCCTTGTCGCGATAATTTTACATTCAATTTTTCTTGCCAACCTGAATGCCTTCTCCAATGAATCAGGTTCCCAAACGCGAACTTCATGTTGGATGTTATCCTTTAAAGTCCCTATGAAGACATCAATCATGTGTTCCTCTGGAATATCAGTTACCCTTATATTCAATATTTGGAAGTCCTCAATGCGCTCCCCCACTGAACCCTTTTGTTTGAGATTTATTAATTGGCTAAAGAAGGTGTTTCTCTTTGTATCCTCATAATGTGCTATCATTTCCTCCATAAAAATTGACCAAGTGCAATTTTTTTACGGGAGCAAAGCCATCGATACCATACAAATGTATTTTGTTCTAAATGTAAAGTTGCAATGCGTACCTTTTGTGTGTTTTACACATTATTGAGATCAAAATATTGCTCCATCTATAGTATCCATGTTACGGGATCTTTGTCATCAAACTTCCTCATATCCATCTTTGGAATATGGTGGTTCTTCCATCCAACATTAGAGTTTATGAAATCACGATTAACATTTATTTTGTTCTCATCATGAGTTTCCTCTACTATCTTTTCACTATTAGGAAACATTTCTTGTATCAACTTTGTCAAACCTTCCATGTCTGCTTTTAGATCATTCTTCATGTTTTCCATGTTGTCTTTCATTTTTTCTTCCATGTCATCCATCTTAGCTTCCATGCCAGCTTCCATGCCATCCATCTTAGCTTCCACGCTTTTCTTCAAACCATCCATCTTCGCTTCCACGTCTTTCTTCAAAACTTCCATTTCATTTTTTGTTGCTCTTTGCGAGAGCGAAATTTGGTGCACTTGCTCTTGTAATTTTGATAGATCATGTTGCAATTTTTCATCTTCATGAGTCATAGTAGAGTACTCTGAGGGCTTAATGGGTGTTGAATTCTTTTTAAGAGGCATTTTAGAACCCAATACTGATATATATGCTCAATAGGCCTTTGGAATCACTTAAAACTGATTTTTCAAATAAGACTTTTGCAATTTGAAAAAAAATACACACCTTTTTCTTGATTTTGAGGAGCTCGATATTGAAATTGAATTATCTCTGTGATTTCGGATTTTCAATATCTGAAATTTGGCCCTGTAGTAACCCTCTGATTTTTCTTTCAAATGCCAGAGGTCTGCCCTGATTTGGATTCTTCAAGGCAAAGTTATGCCCAATCTCCCACAATGACCTAATTATGGATTGGTTCAGTAGAGCGAACTTGTACGGCATGCCAAGTGTCACTGTTTCCTTCTTCGGCTCTGAAATTGATACATAGGAAACAACGGTCCGTGTACTTGTGGCCACTTTTTACAAAATTCCAATCCAATGCTCACCTCTTTGAGATAAAATTCTGGAGCCTAAAAAATCCCTACCTTCCACAGACCCTATCTCTGAAAATATTGCGAATCAAGCTCTGAAATTTTTCCACGACTTTCCTCTTGATTTCGGCTTCGCTCTGTAAAAATTTCAGCTTCGTAACCCTTGTAAGAAAAAAGTTATAGCGAAAATGCCACGATGACCTATTTAGGTTAAATTCAGGAGCCTGCAAAAATCCCTAACTTCCATAGATCATATCTCCGAAAATATTGCGCACGAAGATCTGAAATTTTTCCACGACGTTCCTCAGGATTTTGGCTTCGCGCTGTAAAAATTTCAGCTTTTGAGCCTTCGTAGAAAAAAAATTTATAGCGAAAATGCCACGATGACATGTTTGGAGCAGCAAAACCCTAGAATCCAAACCTTTGATACCAAAACTTATGAAACCAGCTCCAAAAATAGAAGAAAAGAGAGTTCAACGCCTTAGAAATCAGCCACTTCGAGGGGAAAACCTCCAATACATTACATAAATGAACAAGTCTTCGATGATACAAATGACCAAAACCTCCTTTCTATATATAGGAGCCCATGGGGCCACAATGTAATCCTAGCCGACCTAACAATAATAATGTAAGGGCACAATAATAACAATATGGGGGTTACAGGGGTACAACAATAACAATAAGGGAGTTACACTAACAACAATAAGGGACTATACTAGTAATACGCTGTTAACCCAAGAAATCCGCGCAATTGCTTTATGGTTGTGGGGACTTTCCATTCTTTAATGGCTTTGATTTTGTTAGGGTCTACCTTAACACCCTCGTGAGATACAATATGACCCATTTAGTATACCTCTTGTACTCCAAAGAAACATTTGGATGTTTTTGCATATAATTTTTTCTCTTCCAATAGTTTGAGCACCCTGTCAACATGTTGAACGTGATCCTTCCAAGACCTGCTATAGATTAGTATATCATCAAAAAATACTAGCACAAATTTTCTAAGGGTGGGTTTGAAAATGGAATTCATCAACCCTTGAAATGTAGAAGGTGCATTGGTAAGGCCAAAAGGCATGACCAAAAATTCATAATGACCCTCATGAGTTCGAAATGCTTTTTTCAGAATATCTTCAGTATTCATTCTAATTTGATGATATCCTGAACGAAGATCCAACTTGGTAAAATAAATTGCTTCATGTAATTCATCCAATAATTCATCAATCACAGGAATGGGAAATTTATCTTTAATGGTGAGCTTATTGAGCTCCCTATAATCAGGACACATTCGCCATGATCCATCCTTCTTGTGTACCAATACTACAGGAGCAGAGAAAGAACTTTGACTAGGTTGAATTATACCCGCCTCTAACATTTCTGCAATCATACGTTCAATTTCGCTCTTTTGGAAGTAAGGATATCTATAAGGCCTGATGTTTGGAGGAACACTTCCTGGAATCAAATGAATAGCATGATTATGATCACGAATAGGTGGGAGTCCTTTGTGAGTTTCAAACACCTTGGAATGATTGTCCAAGACTTGTTGGAGATCTGCAGAAATAGATGATTTTGATGTCGGAACTTCTAGTGAGCATAATTGTGCAATTACGCCTCGTTTTTCTTTCTTTAGAAGCTTTTTCATGACATTAGAACTTATTATCCTTCCTGACTTCCCTTCAATACCCCGTAATTCGACTTCCTTTCCTTCTGAAAAAAATTTCAAGAAAAGTTCTTGAAAATTAAAAGCTACCATCCCCAAAGATTGTAACCATTGTACTCTTAGTACAACATCAACACCTCCCATTGGGATGGAAAGCATTGGACTATTCAATACATATTCCCCCATGGATAGCTTGATATTATGGCATTTTCCAGAGCAATTTATATTTCCTCCATTTGCAACCATCACTTGATATTCTGGTGCTGGGTATAGGAAACAATTTAATTCCTTAGCTACCTTACAATGAATAAAATTATGGGTACTACCCGAATCAATCAAAACTATTACCTTTTTCTTCTTGATATGTCCTTATATCTTGAGAGTTTGAAGAGTGGTAATTCCTGCCAATGCATTACATGATATGGTCAGACTCATTTCTTCTTCTTCTAGGGTTGCTTCCTGGTGTATATCCTCTTCTTTTGAAGTTTCTTGTTCATTTTCTTTCTCCTTTTCACAATCTATGTAAAATAATTTCTTCTCAGCACACTTATGACCTTTAGTGTATTTTCTATCACAACTGTAGCAAAGCCCTTTTGCTCTTTTTTCATCCAATTGTTGTGGTGTCAAATTTGTAGGTTGTGGAAGTCTAGGAGTAGCAACACTTCCATCTTTATAGATGTGAGTGGTAGGCTTCCTTGTCGCCATAATTTTACATTCATTTTTCTTGCCAACCTGAATGCCTTCTCTAATGAATCAGGTTCCCAAACGCGAACTTCATGTTGGATGTTATCCTTTAAAGTCCCTATGAAGACATCAATCCTGTGTTCCTTTGGAATATCAGTTACCCTTATATTCAATTTTTAGAAGTTCTCAATGTGCTCCACCATTGAACCCTTTTGTTTGAGATTTATCAATTGGCTAAAGGTGTTGCTATTTGTATCCTCATAATGTGTTATCATTTCCTCCGTAAAAATTGACCAAGTGACAATTTTTTTACGGGAGCAAAGCCATTGATACCATACAAATGTATTTTGTTCTAAATGTAAAGTTGCAATGCGTACCTTTTGTGTGTTTTGCACATTATTGAGATCAAAATATTGGTCCATCTGCAGTATCCATGTTACGGAATCCTTGCCATCAAACTTCCTCATATCGATCTTTGGAATATGGTGGTTCTTTAATCCAACATTAGAGTTTATGAAATCACGATTAACATTTATTTTGTTCTCATCATGAGTTTCCTTTACTATCTTTTCACCATTAGGAATCATTTCTTGTATCAATTTTAATAAACCTTTCTTCAAACCTTCCATGTCTTCCTTCAAACCTTCCATTTTTTCTTCCATACCATTCTTCAAACCATCCATTGTAGCTTCCACGCCTTTCTTCAAACCATCCATCTTAGCTTCCATGCTTTTCTTCAAAACGTCCATTTCATTTTTTGTTGCTCTTTGCAAGAGTGAAATTTGGTGCACTTGCTCTTGTAATTTTGATAGATCATGTTGCAATTCTTCATCTTCATGAGTCATAGTAGAGTACTCTGAGGGCTTAATGGGTGTTGAATTCTTTTTAGGAGGTATTTTAGAACCCAATACTGATATCTATGTTCAATAGGCCTTTTGAATCACTTAAACTGATTTTTCAAACAAGACTTATGCAATTTGAAAAAAAATACACACCTTTTTCTTGATTTTGTGGAGCTCGATATTGAAACTGAATTATCTCTGTGATTTCGGATCTTCAATATCTTAAATTCGGCCCTGCAGTAGCCCTCTGAATCTTCTTTCGAATGCCACAAGTCTGACCTGATTTGGATTCTTGAAGACAAAGTTATGCCCAATCTCCTACGATGACCTAATTATGGACTGGTTCAGTAGAGTGAACTTGTATGACTTGCCACATGTCACTGTTTCCTCCTTCGGCTCTGAAATTGATATAGCAGAAACTACAGTCCGTGTACTTGGGACAACTTTTTACAAAATTCCAATCCAATGCTCAGAGAGAGATTTATGATGATTTTCCCACGGTCACCTCTTTGAGATGAAATTTGGGAGCCTAAAAAATCCCTAACTTTCACAGACCATATCTCCGAAAATATTGCGAATCAAGCTTTGAAATTGATCCACGACATTCCTTAGGATTTCGGCTTCGCTTTGTGAAAATCTCAGCTTCTGAACCCTCGTAGAAAAAATGTTATAGCGAAAATGCCACGATGACCTGTTTAGGTTAAATTCAGGGGCCTGCAAAAATCCCTAACTTGCACGGATCATATCTCCGAAAATATTGCGAACCAAGATCTGAAACTTTTCCACGACGTTCCTCAGGATTTCGGCTTCGCTCTATAAAAATTTCAGCTTCTGAATCTTCGTAGAAAAAACGTTATTGCGAAAATGCCACAATGACCTGTTTGGAGCAACGAAACCCTAGAATCCAAAGCTCTGATACCAAATGTTATGAAACCAGCTCCAAAAATAGAACAAAAGAGAGATCAACGCCTTAGAAATAAGCCACTTCGAGGGGGAAACCTCCAATACATTACATAAATGAACAATTCTTGGATGATACAAATGACAAAACCTCCTTTCTATATATAAGAGTCCATGGGGCCACAATGTAATCCTAGTGAGGCCACAATGTAATCCTAGCCGACCTAACAATAATAATGTAAGGGCACAATAACAACAATATGGGGGTTACAGGGGTACAACAATAACAACAATATGGGGGTTACAGGGGTACAACAATAACAATAAGGGGGTTACACTAACAACAATAAGGGATTATACTAGTAATATAAGGACCTAACATCTCTACTTCTGCTCCCTCAATCACTGTTGCTCTGGCTCAAGCTCTTCTTCTTGCTGAACCACTACACTGGATAGCTCGATCTGCCAAGGAACTCGCTCTACTTGTGTTTCACAACTGTGTGTATCTCCATCTCCATGGACCCGCTCTTATAATCTCTCGTTGGATCACCAACGATCATGATTAAATCATTATCAACGACTAAGATTATCTCTAACTCGATCCATGTGAATTTTTAGAGCTTTCTCAACTTTGCTTAATTAATTCCTATTAATTAACCAATTTTCCCAAGTTAGACTTAAGAAAATTTTAAATGATAGTTAATTAATTTAATTAAGGCGTTTTGCAAACTTATTTTGCGAAACTTTTTCTGGGTTTTGAAGATCTTGTGTTCCTTAGTCTCTTAGATACAAACCGAGACTAGAACACTTGTCTGATGTTACAAAAACTAACACTCCCCTTTAGCGAGGAAGGTGTTCTCTCCCATAACATCTTCCCTCACGCTACTGATCTCTGACACCTGTAACAACCTGTCACCGTCCATCAAGCTAGTGTGCATACTCTGATTCATCTGCTAACCCTGTAGTTGAACCACTTCGCATCTGCACTATCGCTGACATTGCACTATGCCACCTGCACTGCTGCTAACACTACATGCATTGCATTTGATCTCATGTTGCTACTGCCGCAACTACTACAATTGAGAACAATCTAATGATCCATTGTGTCCCTATACTAGCTTTGCAATTGTCTCCCGAGTCTTTAATTGCAACTAGTCTCTACACTATCTACTGAGTAACTGTCTGCGCCCCTCTAGTAACTGACTGCAACTAGTCTTTGCAACTATCCCTCAAGTTTTGACTATGGCTATTGACACTGATCCTCCTACTACTGAAAGCTGTGGGCCCTTGTAGCCAAGGTGATGATCCATGAGGAAACATCTATCTGATGCTGTCCTCCTTGGACCCTGCCCAATCTTGCAACTTTGAAGTACTATGCTCCTCCTTTTGGAGGTAAAGTCGCTATCAATGCAAATTCCTCCAATGTGGAGGTTAATGTTGAAAAGTGTAACTAGGTTCGGTCTTCATAATGACTTGTAATTATGAATTTATGTAATGAAGAAGACAAAGATAATAAAATGTATTTTGTAATGCTTGCCTCATGGGTTTCATGAGCAAGGAGTTTTTATTATAGGTCAAGGACTTCTTCTCGATGTCTTTAGGAGTTTGTCGTCTTCTCATAAATATAATTTAGAGTCATGTCTATGAAGGAATGTTACACTTGTAAAAGGACAATTTATTGATGTAAATGTATACCCCAAACCCTTGTCACTATGCTCTAAGAAGTCGGCCTAGAACATGCTGGAAGATCTCCATAATGAAGTTGGCTCACAACCTTCATCATGTCGGCCTAAAGATGAGGAACAACCTATATATATGAGAGGATTGCGGCCTCAGTTGGATATAACCTATTCGGACAAGGTCTGCAATGAAAGAAGTGCAATATAGGGTCTACTGTGGTGCATAGGGAAGAGGCTATCTAGCGAAGTAGGGAGAAAAGCCATCGAAGGAATTAAGGGCACACACATCTCTGTTTAAGGTTTGATATATCTCACCCTATTTCAGGAAGGTCGAGACCTAGTATATTCTACAATAAGTGCGAAGTTTAGGTCTGTAACACAATGCGTAAGGAGAAGGGTGTACAACAAAGGAGAAGGCTGGAAAGGAATGCGAGAAGGAAATCTAGGAAGATCAATGCAGAGGAGAGGCAGTGTTAGCCTCTGTAATTGACCTCTCACTCTCATTAGCTCAGTAATGTACACAACGTGAAGGAGAGGGCATCACAACATGGAAAGAGATATCGATCTAGGGCATCAAGGGTAGGCTGAGGAAGACTCTTGGAGGCCGAGAAGAAGCACATCATTTCGGGCTGCTAGATTAGGAACTGAGTCTTCCTAACGCTAGTGCAATACAGTGCAAAAATGGAGATCAACATAAGGAGACTAGAAGAGCAGTGACAAGGGTCTTGGAAGTATACTGGTCTCAAGGGTCTGTGTCATGGTTATGGTACTCGTCAATGGAAGATCTATAAGAAGAATTACTTACGGGTTTTCCTCTCCAAGAGGGAGAGGTTTTGGCCTTGGTTTGCTAGCCTAAATATTTGCGTCTCTTGTGCATTTGATAATTGACTTGATGAAGAACATAATAATCTAACAAAGATAAGATTTAAGTGAAAGAAGCATAACGAAATCACAAGTAATTATCATGAAAGATAAATTTTAATAAAAGCCCTAATTTCTCAACATGGTATCAGAGCTAAGGTGCTGAAGACAAGAAATGGAAGTCTTGCAAGAAGACACGAGGATTGAGTTTTGGGAAGGAGGTCAAAGATTAGTTTTCAAGGAAAGCTTCAAAGAAAAGAGATCTACATTCAAAGATCAAAACCTTAGATCCAAGGAAGAAGACCTTCATTCAAAGAGCAGCTTGCGGAAATTGGAGAAACCCTGAAGCCATCTCAAGAAGATCAACAACCTTATTCAAAGAACCTACACATCAAGAAGGTAAAATTTACCATCAAAGATTCTAAAGATATTTGGTGTTGAAGCTTAATCAACATTGTTGGAGACATCATCAAGCGGCAAGCCATCATTTTGTTGAAGACATTGTTCAACACCATTGAAGACCTCATCAAATTATTATTTTGCTGAAGTCGTCATCAAGCTATCCTCAAGCATCAAGGATTCAAGGAGATCTAGACCTTTTCACATCTCTTGAAGAATCCAATCTAAGAGGGAGCTCCTGCTGTCAACTATACCATCATCAACAAGGAAATTGATAGAAGAAGAAAACATATACTCAAGTAAGTATCTTAATGTCTTTATCTGAATCTATCAAAATGACTTTTTGCGAGGAAAGCAACAAATTTTCTGGGACTACAATCTTTCTTGCATGGAAGAAAAGGGCAGATCTAAATTTGATTGAAAATGAAGTTATGAATTACATCAAAGGGTCAGTGACTAAACCTTCAAAAGAGGACTCTTAGGCTTATGCCAAATACATAAAGGGATACATAAGAGCCCAGAGGATTCTTATAGAATCCATAAAGGACTCTCTCATCCCCTTTGTATCAAATCTAGAATCTTCAAAAGAAATATATGACAAATTGGTGGAGTTGTTCTCGATGGGTACTGCAGGGAAAGTAATATCTCTGAGACAAGAACTATACAAGTTGAAGTTGTCAAGAAAGGAAGGAATCACTTCATAGTTTATGAAGATTTCTGAAATACGAGATCAACTACAGGAATTGGGAGAAGTAATGTCTGATAGAGAAATGACTACAGTGGTACTGAATGCTCTATTGGAGGAATGGGGAATCTTCACTTCAAGTATCTATGGGAAGAAAGAAGCAACACCATTCCAGGATCTATGGTCTCTATGCAAGATAGAAGAGACGAGGTTAAAAGATAAAATTGATATATGATCAAATGAAGAGATTCAAGGCTATGCTGTCATGTCAAGAAGAAAGGGAAGATGTGGTAAGTTTGGTCCTCGGAAGAAAAGAAGAAATTTGGATAAGATACGATGCTGTGGATATAATGAACTTGGGCACTATACGAAGGATTGTCACAAATCTAATGAGGACAAGAGGAAAAAGGAAGAAGCCCATGTCGCCGGAGAAATGGAAGAACCATATTCAAAGAAACCTATGAAAGAAGAAGTGAAAGATCTCTATTATGATTGAGATCATCTTCCTCTTTAAGAGGTATCTGAAGGTTGTGAAATAATATGGTAGGAAGCATTGTATATTAGATAGATACATCACTTTAAAATTGGCATCATGATGGAATCATTAAAGTAGGAGTACTTGTCATGGGAGGATGTCTGAAAACGTTTATGTGACATCTATGCTATGAGATAAAAGTGCCTCCTGGGAACCTCACTGAAAACAACATTTATGTAAGGCAGTCATCTAGATCAAGGGTCATCATTCAATAATCATTATGGAAATAGGTGCTGACATTTTTCTAATGGAATCCTCTTTGGATTCAATAGTTAGGAAGAAAGCAAAAGGTTTCATTGAGAATTCTAACTTACAAAATTCTGGGATTAGAATATGATATCATATTGATGAAGCAGGTCAAGAGAATGAAACTACTTCATTCTAAGGAAACCTGCTGCAGGATGACTCAAAAGGAAAAGAGATGAGGTACATGTTTATATATGCTGACACTGGATGCTATGAAGTCATGTCATATGGTTGCAGGTAGTATATTTCTATCTTTAGAAGTATGATCAAAAGAAAATAGATTTTTCTCCGATGCACAGGTTTCCAAAAGGCATGATCCACACCAGATGAAATCAACATAATATGACCTCATATAGAATATGAGATGGTTATACACAAAATCAAGGAACTGCATACTTAAGCTTCTGGGAATAAAATAAAATTATGTAGAGAAAGAAAGAAAGAGATCTTGAGAAGTGAAACCATGATCAAAAGCAGTCAACATCCAAGGAAGCCGAGAAGACTTGACTAGAAAATCTCCTAGGAAGATATGTAGACTCTGATAGAAGTTTGGAAAAGATGGATACCTTTGACAAAACATATCTTTAAGAGATGTGTCAATCTGTAACGAAGGATGTCGATGTCTACAGGAAGATGTCATGGTGAAAGATCATCAATAAGGTAACTTTTGATTTAAAAGTTCATACTTATAATTAAATAAAATCTGATGAGCTTATGCAGGACTGCCAAAGGGAAGCATATGTTTTCACAAGTTAATAACCATATGGCAGGATGAAAGATCCTTGGAAGAAGTATGGTTCGAAGGAAAGTAGCATGGCATGAAGCTAGATCAGATGAGAAGATTGATGGATCACTTTCTGATAGAAGACATGACTCTTGGATGAAAGTGATGGCTGATCTATGCCCTATGAAGAGATCCCAAAGATGAAGACTATGAAAATTCCTAGATGTAAATGGTCTCTAGAATCCTACTGCAACCAGCTGAATTTACTTCTATTTGTAAATTACATTACAGAATTACTTCAGATTTCTTCATGAAATATTGAAGCAAATTACTGAAGCAACCTACACTTAATTACTTATGATTCTGAAACAAGGAAGCTGAACAAAGAAAAAATATACACATAGGACACTGTTATTTTTGGACGAAAGTCCTCGAAAAAACCCAATGTAGGAAAACCGGTGCAACAGATCTTAGGGTTTGATTTTATTAAGTAGTCGCAAATTCTGAATACATCTCTGAATACCATAATGGTAATTCAGTTACAGAGAGAGAAACGCTGGTAGAAAGATTGTGAGTTTTACCTCAATCACTGAAAAAATCTCAACTGATCCTATCACTGGATGAAGTGGCCCTACGCAGTCCTTGCAGTGCCTCTGTGCAATCCCTACGCAGTCCCTGCATCATCCTCTCTAGGCACTGTGTCACCCAGCTAGATGATTGATCTACAGCCTGAAATCACAGCTCTCAGCCTCCTGGTCTCACACCCTGGTTCCCAACTTCTGAAACTGATTCTTTTGGGAAATTAAAAAATCTTTCTCACCCTTTGTGCTGCCTCTGCGTGGCCCTGCATCAGCCTCTGCTTGAGAGCTGTTGGATCACTCTCTGCCTCTCTCTGTTGATGATTTTCCAACTGAGAAATTCTCTCTTCGGAAGCTATCCCTGCCCCTCATTGCTCTGGAATCACTTAGATCAAATTCTCCTCTGAGCACTGCTCACTTCAGAAAATCGATCACTTAGATTCACTCGATGTGTCTTTCCAAATGACTCTCAAGCCTTCCTTTATAGCCTTCTTGCTGAGACTTCAACGACCGAGATTAGATTTCCAATCAATAGCTAAGATTATAACTTGACCTGATCCATGTTCTCTAGAAGATTCACACTTTGTTTTATTAATACCCTTGTTTTCATCATTGCTGCTGTAAGTCTCTGATTAAGAGGGAGCCTGGTAATAAGTTTCTTACTTGGAAGAAACTTGGTAATTCCTAAGCTCAGAGGGAGCTTAGGTACATTCCTTTAATAGGAATGAGTACATTCCGTTGTGGAATATGTTCTCCCTAGTTGAGAGGGAGAGAGAGACACGTCATTTTGGGCTTCACCTGGGAAGATAGAATGGAAGATTGGGTAATCATATGGCATCCGATACTTTTTAGGGGATGTATTAGGGCATCCAAGGAGAGAGTAGTCGTGAAAGGACAAATATTCTTTAAGGACTGGGAATCCAACGGTAATAATAGTCCTGGTGGACATATATTGAATAAACCCGGGTGGGATATGATCCAAGAGAGACAATGATGAGGGTGCCTACTCATCATTGGTCTCGCCAACATTGTAGCTCAAAGATCTTGTGGGGAGATGGAGTTGTTAGTCAAGGCATTGCACTATGACAATGCTGATTGATATGACGCTATATAGATGGGATTACCAATTGAATTCTTCTTATGAGATTCTTTAGATTGAGAGTGTCCATGTACCATTATGAATACCTCCTTATTTAAGAGGGAGTGTTGAAAAGTGTAACTAGGTTCGGTCTTCATAATGACTTGTAATTATGAATTTATGTAATGAAGAAGACAAAGATAATAAAATGTATTTTGTAATGCTTGCCTCATGGGTTTCATGAGCTAGGAGTTTTTATTTTAGGTCAAAAACTTCTTCTCGATGTCTTTAGGAGTTTGTCGTCTTGTCATAAATATAATTTAGAGTCATGTATATGAAGGAATGTTACACTTGTAAAAGGACAATTTATTGATGTAAATGTATACCCCAATCTCTTGTCACTATGCTCCAAGAAATCGGCCTAGAACATGCTGGAAGATCTCCATAATGAAGTCGGCTCACAACCTTCATCATGTCGGCCTAAAGATGAGGAACATCCTATATATATAAGAGGACAACGACCTCAATTGGATATAACCTATTCGGACAAGGTCTGCAATGAAAGAAGTGCGAGATAGGGTCTACTGTGGTGCTTAAGGAAGAGGCTATCCAACGAAGTAGGGAGAACAGTCATCGAATGAATTAAGGGCACACACATCTCTGTTTAAGGTCTGATATATCTCGCTCTATTTCAGGAAGGCCGAGACCTAGTATAGTCTGCAATAAGTGCGAAGTTCAGGTCTGTAACACAATGCGTAAGGAGAAGGGTATACAACAAAGGAGAAGGCTGGAAAGGAATGCGAGAAGGAGATCTAGTTAGCTATAGTATGCTAGGAAGATCAATGCTGAGGAGAGGCAGTGCTAGACTCTGTCATTGATCTCTCACTCTCATAAGCTCAGTAATGTACACAACGTGAAGGAGAGGGCATCACAACATGGAAAGAGATCTCGATCCAGGGCATCAAGGGTAGGCCGAGGAAGAGTCCCTTGGAGGCCGAGAAGAAGCACATCATTTTGGGCTGCTAGATTAGGAACCGAGTCTTACTAACGCAGGTGCAGTACAGTGCATAAAAGAAGATCAACATAAGGAGACTAGAAGAGCAGTGACAAGGGTCTTGGAGATATACTGGTGTCAAGGGTCTGTGTCATGGTTATGGTACTTGTCAATGGAAGATCTATAAGAAGAATTACTTACGAGTTTTCCTCTCCAAGAGGGAGAGGTTTTGGCCCTGGCTTGCTCGCCTAAATATTTGTCTCTTGTGCATTTGATAATTGACTTGATGAAGAACGTAATAATATAACAAAGATAAGATCTAAGGGAAAGAAGTGTAACAAAATCACAAGTAATTATCATGAAAGAGAAATTTTAATAAAAACCTTGATTTCTCAACAGTTAACTCATCTATATATGCTGAAGTTGCGATCTGCTGCTCCCCCTTCTTGTCCTTTTTCTTGGGACACTGAGTGTTGTAGTGACCAAATTCACCACATCTGAACAATTTGATCGTCGACAGATCCTTCTGCTTCTTTTCGGCTCCCTTTGATCTCTGTCCCTGACAGGGACCCTTCTTCGCCTTTCCCTTATTGGCAAGGGCTACATTCTCCTCCTCTTTCTCAACTTTCAGTCCTTTGCTACTGTTGCCAATAGTGCCTTGGATAAGACTGAGCCTTAGTTCCTCCTGTGTGAAATCACTCCAAAGACATTCCCAATCAGGCATTTTGTCTTGTCCAATAATTCCTTGAATGACCGTGGCCCACTCTTTGGTAAACCCATTTAGTAGTATTTACACAAGTTCACTGTCCTCTGGTTTCTCTCCTATAGCTGCTAGCTCATCTCGGACATCTCGAATTCTAATGAGATGCGGAGTTACGCCTTCACCCTTCATCATCTTTGTGGTCCTTATCTTTTCCTTGAGAACCATTTTTCGATTCTCAGATGGATCCTAGTATAACTTCACAACGACATCCCACATGTCCTTTGATGTTGATTTCTCTGCAATATGTTGAAAAATATGATCTCGAACTCTGTCCAAGACCATCCTCTTTGCTTTGGTCATATCCTTCCTATACTCGCGGAACTAGATAGGGTTTGCCGGTACAGCTAGAACTGGTGTTATGAACTCCTTAATGCCATGCTCATCCAACAAGAATAACATCCTAGCCTTCCAGATACCAAAAGATACCAAAGTTCGAGGCTTCATTAAGTCTATCCTAATCTTTGAGACCCATTGCGGCCATCTCTGTTAAACTCAAAAACTGGGGAAATGAACCAAGAAACTCCCTCTCTTTCCTATGACCCTACTGCTTCTACTCGCACTCCTTGAGCATTGCGCATATCTGCCACTATTTGGTGAAGAATGTAACTAGTTTTGGTCTTCATAAAATGTATTTGAGTCATTATGTAATGTACTCGTCAAAATAATAAAGAAAATAATTTTTATTATTGTAACAATGACTTATTAAAGCATGGGTTTCATGCTTGGGTCATCATTATATTAGTCAAAGTCCCCATTGTGGATTCCTAGGATTAATATTGAATCAGTAGAGTCCTTGCACATTTAAAGAGACCCTTCTTGGGCTTTTGAATCATGTAAAAATATTTATTATTGAGTCAAATATGAATTATGTCACCTCCACACCAAGTTGGTCTAAAGGAGATCAAGTTGGCCTAAAGGAGACCAATTCGACCTCACCTGGAGCTTATAAATAGAAGGAGCTACAATATGGGGACTACATGGGGTACAATATGAAGGCTACACTAGTACAGTATCAATATGAAGGCTACACTAGTATTATAGGGACCTAACACTATCCTTCAAATATGTCTCTAATAGAGCTCCAGAGTCTGCTTGCCACCACTGCCTCTCTATCCATCATTCTTGCCACTGTCCTTTAGTTTTGCAGTCTGAGGGTAGAAGCTATTGAAGCCTCAGGTTCACGTACAAAGGTCTAGCAAGTGGCTAAAGACAACAAATTAGAGAAATTTTGAGGTCTAAAATGGGCCTCCTAAGAAATATTATAAAATAATAGTGGAAATAATAAAATAAGATTGGATTACATCATCAAATTTTAGAGGGAAAATAGAAAAAACTAATTTTTCAATTCGTTTTTCAACTTATCTCCTTACATTTTTACTCAAATTTCGAGCGGGAGCACTCGTTAGATTGCAATCACGTTTTTTCATGTATTCCTCATTTTTCTTGTAGTAGGGTCCATCAAAAGTATGTAGTATGGGTTTTCTTGGGATGAAGAATTAAATTCCGCATCCAACGAGTGCTCCCTCTCGAAATTTGAGTAAAACCGTATGGAGATAATTTGAAAATACGAGTTGAAAAAGTAATTTATTTATTATTTTTTTTACTTTTTTACTCCAAAAATTGTGAATCAACTCCCATGATTGACATCATCATCTTGAATTCGACTGCTTCTTATAAAGTTGATTTTGGTTGTACATTTTTGTTTTGAGGTCCATATTAGAGTTCAAAATTTCTCTAATGAGCATTGTCTTCAAGGAATATTTCAATGCCCAGCTAGAGTTCTGCTGATCAAATCTCTTCAGATGAGTCCATGAATGGACTAATGTAGGCCTCTGAACAACTTGCATGTCTTATCCAGGAATATTCTTATATCATATCAAGGTACTTGCAGTTTAAGATCCAATAGACCAATTCATCTTGGAGATGATAAAATTTGTTTTTCTTTCATTCACTTTTCATAATAATTTTCTACTTGCAGTTTAAGATCCAATAGACCAATTCATCTTGGAGATAAAATTTGTTTTTCGTTCATTCATTTTTCATAATAATTTTCTACCAAGGAACCTTTTCTTCTATCTTGCATCATGTTCTCAGTCATGATAAACATTTGTTATATATTTTAGGTAATTATTTTAATGATTGATAGAAGAAACAATTTGCTGGGTACTCCTGTATTAAAATTTGAGAATGACCTTAAGACCATGTTGAGCTGCAGAGCTCCAAAACTCCAATGGAATATGCACAGGAAATATCCCAAGAAACTGAGAAATATAATGGCTTCAATTTAATCTTGGTGGACCTCTGCACTTGTAAAATGGCATATGTGACAAATCGTCATGAGGGCACTCTGGGTTATGTTCAGGAAGTTTCTCCTGGCCTGCATGTTCTCTCCAATGGTCAGCTTGATACACCTTGGCCAAAGGTAAAACCACTCAAATACACCTTTTTTTCTTCTTTTTTCGCTTACAGAAAATAGAAAGAAAGAAAGAAAGGCTTTCCTGATATCTATCTAGGAGATGCATATCTTAACCTGTTTTACACATCAAGTGGATTTAAAACTGTCATTTTCCTTGTGTGGTCACTAATGCTACTGTACAATGACCACTTTATCAGGTTCTACGTCTGAGGAATATTTTTGAAGAATTATTGCAAAAGTTTGGTGAAGAGGAAATTCCAGAAATTCAAATAGTTGAAAATGCTATGAAAGACACTGTTCGAGCTGATAAAGCGATGCTGCCAAATACTGGTTATGATTCTGATTGCGAGTACAATCTAAGCTCAATATTTGTGGATTGGGATAGAGTTGAGGTGGGTTCATTTTTTAAGTCTATTTCATCCATGTTCTGTACAATAAATTGGTGACAAGGATCAGTATTTTTTCATTTTTGCTTCTGCTTTGCAATATAATGATTTTGTATTTGTTATCCTGGGTTTGACTAGAAGCATAGTTAGATTGACGATTCAAACTTCCCCAGTAGTTCCATGATAGGATCATCATGATAGCGTCATTGCCTTGTGTTTTCCTTCCTGAGAACATTGAGTATAATTTGGTTAACTATGTAGTTGTATGTGAAGAGATTTCCTCTAGATTTTGCTTTGCATATTCGAGATCTCTATCATTAGATATAATTCTCTTTAAATATAAATGAATTGCTGTTTTCATGCAGGGTCCTTATGGTACAAGGAGCATGACTGTCCTGTCAGTGAAACACACAAATGAATTGACATACTATGAGCAATATTTGGAAGATGGGAAGTGGAAAGAGAATCGGATATCCTATGAGATAGTAACATAAAGTGAAAAAATATTTGATTATGGTGTAGAAAGAGTTCTTTCAATAGATGTTATGAATTTCAATACGAAGCACAAATATGACAAAATTATTGCAGTGCAATGTCCAAAGAAATGGTAAATTAATAACAGAAACGAATATTTATTGTGAATGTTCTAATAAAATTGACTTTGTTACATGAAATAATGAGATTAAAGGAGGAACTCCTTTGAAAATTATATGCTGTATGAAAATTGTTGAGAAGGACAGATCCAGGACAAAGGACATATCCGGACATTCACTTGGAAGAGGAGAGGGGGCATCCAGGGCATGTCCAACTGAGGGCACAGGATGAACTCACTCCAGATGGACCTGGCCAGGTCTTTTCTTGGCTAGTATGGTTATTTGGATTCCTCTTTGTTCCTTTTATTGGTGTAGTGGATGTTTCCTCCAGGTTCCCTTCTCCAGAATATAAGATAGTTCCTGATGTGCTTGCTATTTCATGTGAATGAATGAATGGTGAATTTTTCAGGATTTAGTGTATGCTCTTTACTGTTTTTCTGCTATGTCACATGCTGAATCTATGATCTGAAAATAAACATAAAATATTTCTTTCAATCATTTTGAATGTATATTTTAAATACAAGTAGTAAATTGCTGCAATACATCTGCAATTTCTTTCAATCTATTTCAAGGACTTTGTCACTGTTCATCATTTTCAACAATTCATTGGAATAATGATAGAATATATTTTGAAGTATGGTTTTTTAGTATTTATATTGGATACATGTTATATTATTCATTAAAAAGAAGTGCTTTGTGCTCATCATTACCGAATATGAGCATGGCTTTCATCCACGAATCATGTACCACTTGCTAATGGTCATTCTGTAAGAGAGATATTGTAATGACTCAACTCGAGTTATAGAGAACATAGAAATATTAGCATGCATATGAGACATGCATATGATAGCTACATATGCATGTATCACATGTACTGCACTAGTATATGCTTTAATCAATTATGAAAAGTCTCAATGTAGGGTAATGAGTGAATTATTGAAGTATTGAGTAAATACTTAACTCACTTGAATATAATGAATGTATTGTAAAGTAAAAGTTATACTTACCACTATAATAATATAATTAATATATTGTTAAAAAGAAAGTAAAAACATTGATTTATGCAAATAAAAAATGATATTTGATAAAATCCAAGATATTTACTAAATAATGATATTTAATAATAAATCCAAGATATTTATTGAATAATAATATTTTAATATAAATCTAAGTTATTTATTTATTAAAATATGATATTTTAATAAATATCTTGAGAAGGGGATTTGACTAAGAAATTTATTAAAAGGGGATATTTTAATAAATATCTTGAAAGGGGATTTGTGTATAAAAGGAAAAAGGCATGGGTCACTGAGGTGGAAAAACTGACCTGGATGTTGTCAAAGGATTTCTAATTGTGGGAGACAAGAGCAGTGAGTTCTAACAGAGTCATAGAGTGACCTCGATTGTTATTGGAGTTTTGAGCACGGGGCTCAGAAGATTTGTCTTATGGATCTGGGGACCAAAGAGGTTGACCCCAGATAGGTTGAGAAGAAAATGGCGGTTTGGTAACGGGAGCGGAAGTCATGGCAGATCAGGAACATCTTCAACATGGTTCCAGGTAAGTATTCAATAGTGAATTGATATATTCTGCTTCAAAAAAAATTTCACGCTGAATTGTGTAGTATCAATTTTGTTAATGATTGTTAATTGTGAAAATTAAGGGCTTTACACATTATATCAGAGACAAGTTACAAACTCTGTGACCTTATCAGGTTGTTTAGATTATAATTTACAAGAAACTGTGACTGTGTTAAGATCACTGAGGTTTTAATATATTAGTGCATTAGAGACGACGAATTTAGGAATTGCCCTGCTACTATGTTCGATTTAATTTGCGGTTGAGACATTCTATGTCTGACTCAATAAACCGTGTTCCACTGAACCAGTCTTGGAGGTCGGTAGTGATAGTGGTAATAGGGCAGCCCCATATTTGCGCATAGATTTGACGAACCGTCGACATCTAAGCCTTTCTGTTGCATCTTTCCACATGGCCTTCATGTGCAGATACCTTGCGACTCTCTGCCTTGATTCATTATTTTTACCACTTCCAGCGTGTTTGGGCTTTCCCACCTTGCTTTGCTATTCCGTGGATTTATCATTTTATTTTTAATGTGTGGATATTTTTTTTATATAGTAAAGGTATGTCGGTTTGAAATTTTGTAATATGGATGACATGACGGGTCGCAACGCACCACTGTGTAGGATCGTACTTGTGAAATTATATGCTGGTCTAAAGCGGTAAATTATTTATTTATTTACATGGCATATAGATATATAAAATTATTAAATTATTTTATTCTAGTTTGAATTAACAATTTTCATTATAATTTTGAGTAGATACCCAAAACATTATAACGCAAATACATTAAACAGTTAAAGCAAATACGATGTCTCTACAAAACAAAAACAAAAACAAAAGCAAAAAAAAATCCCCATTTTTAATCCCTGGATTTGCAACCTGTGACTCTCGTTGAATCCAACGGACACCACATCAATGGCATTCTCGAGAATCAATTCAGGGAGCCATCCGTGGCGGCCATGTGGTCAAATTCTTCCATAATGTCCTTTACCTTCTATAAAAAAACTGCGTCGACATTGAATCTCCGAAGGATCAGTCACAATTACCGCTCTTCGCCGATAAATTTGACGCTGGTCCAGTCTCCGTTGCACCACACTTCAATATTGTTAATTTTGCTAACGAAACCGCTTGTTCGGAAGCAGTATTGTAGAATACAATATTGCAGATCTTGTCATTCCCCTTCGAAAACCCTACGTAATGCGCTTTCCGAGGCAGTGTCAGATGATGAGCTTCAGGTTGTCGCAAATTTGCGCGTTAGAATCTTTTATGAGTTTAAGCAGAGTTATGGCGTCGAGTTCCCTTAGGAGCACCGAAGATACATGTCTGAGTTGGAGTTTGAAGCTTTAAAAAAAAAAAAAAAAATAGAATTGCAAGGAAGCATTCATGATTCAAAGCATGGGGAGAACTGTGCCTACTGAGATCGGGAACTTAAAGAACCTACGCTAGTTCTAAGTTTGAATTCCTTAAAAGGCAGGACTCTCGAGAGTATCGGGGTCTTAAGGAGTTGGTCATATTAGATTTGAATCGCAACAAGTTCCAGGGTTGCGTTTCGAAATTCAGCGAGCTTGTCAAGATTGCCAAAATCGACCTCAGCTACCATCAGTTGGAAGGGGCTCTTCCTACCTTTTCCTTCACGAAATTTTGAATTTAGTTCAGAATTCGTTGGCAGATATAATTGGAAGTTGTGTTTTTAAAGTAGAAAATATTATAATGGAAGAGCGCAGATTGTGGGTAGAGACTTTCATGGATAAAGAGCTTTGGGATGCTTTTTACATAGCAGGGAAGGCCAGCGGAGTAACTCGACAATTACCACTGGAGTTTACATATCAGCAACTATCGAAGAAATATATGGTAGGTTCAAGTTCAGTGGAATGTTTGGTAAAGCAAAGAGGGAAGGTTTGACTCTTGAGTAGCAACTCACAGGAGGGAAAGTGACAGCCACAGAATTGTGGAGGATAAGAAAGACAAACATTTTCTGCACGGAAGCATTCAGGATTCAAAGCGAGCGCTCTTATATATATATATATATATAGGCTAAAGTCTAGTTCAAACCCATACGAAATGAATGTCACAAAACCCTCATGTCCTTGCAAATTGTTTTTGACAAATTATGAAGTCCAACTTATTGAAGCCGTCCCATCTCATAATCTAGGCATATATGACTAATGTTTTCTTCTCAAACAAGCTTAGGTCAATTGGGTTTCGGATTAGTAGAAAGTCAATTAATTGCGCCTTTTTTAGAAGACTTGAGTAAACATGATATTGAAGCAATAAAACAGCTTAAGCTGTGAAGCATGCACAACAGTTATAGCAAACTCTGCCACTAAAAGGCAAGCCCAAGCTGCTGTATATATTTCTGCATGAGTAGGAAGCCAAAATAGATATTGGCATGCTGTAATTTGACCTTCAGGTGTAGTCCTCAAAAAAAAAAAAAAATATTATCATTTATTATTAATATATAAAGCAAAATTTTAAGTAAAAGTATCATATATTTAAAAATAAGAATGATGAAATCATAATGCATGTGGATGGTTTTTAATTTTAAAATAAAATAAAATAATAATAATGATTAATGTTATATAGGGAATTGAGTGAATAAAGTGATCTACCTTAGAATAATGTTAAGAGGGACGGTCAACGATAATGTACATATTTTTGAAAAAAATAAAAAAAATAAAATAAAAATTGTTGATAAGAGGACTTTATAATTTAAAAATAATATATATATATATATATATATATATATATATATATATATATATATAATTGCTTATATTTAAATATGGTAAGATTTAAAAGAGTTACGTAGATAGGATGGTATTGGGCTTGAGGAATTTATTTATTTTATTACTAAATAGAGAGAGATTTTGGAGAGCTAATATTCTTCCTCTAAAGGAATAGAGTAACAATATGACATTTGTAAATTGTTAAAACACGACAAAAATTGAGGCTAAACAATTAAAAACCCTTAATAAACTATTAAGACTGACGATAACCAATTCCAAGGAAGAACGGTCTCACCTTGAGGGAGGAAAGCCAAAGGAGTCCAATGATTTAGATTATAGGCAATCACAAGAGGATATTTCTAGGGAGCTGCAAAATATTAAACTCCTAGATTTCCTAGGAGGGCGAGTTCGAGAATGTAGTGAAGCATGGTTCGAAGGAATGACAAGGTGTTTCACGCTAAGAGAATATTTATCTACCTCTAAGACAAAGATTTCTATATTTAGCTAAAGGAAAGTGCTTTGATTTGATGAGAAAATTTAGAAAAAACAATTGCATCTCACATCGGAAAATGTTCCCTGAGTTGTTTGAGGAAAGTACAAAACATCAGTTCACTGTAGTGAAGTCCTCATGTACTATTAACGAAATAAAAATCAAAATATTATTTGATATTGGTGCTATTGATAGTTTTGTTTCGTCATATGCATTAAATAAATAAGTGTTGGCAACCACAAACAAAATGATTTCAGACAGGTAGAAATGGCTTCAGGAGAACTTCATTCCATAGGTTTAAGTGTTGAGGAATACAAAGTTAATTTAGGGGTCAGTTAGACTAGGTTGAAAGTACTAGGTTGAATGATTACAATGGGAAATAACTTAGTTTTTAACTATTTCCCGAGATCTTGTGTTGATTCTTGGATATCACCGCCTTATTTTCATAATTATAACAACAATCCTAATATAACCCGAGGTGTATTACTCCGATTCATCCTTGATAATTTACCCAAAGTATTCAGTGTTATGTAATATTCAATGACAAGAAAAATGGTTTTCAACTTTTGGAAGAAATTGAAGCCTTTAACAATGATAAAATGGATTTTTATATAATTCGAAATTCAAAAGCTATGAAGCATGGGGTGATACATTTTATTAGAAGAAATGGGATATTTAATGCAAATGTATGTGTCGAAGACATTTATCAAGCTCAATCCCACTTAATTCCTAATCCATTACTTTTACTTTACATTCCATTCGACAAAGGAGTCGAGATAACTCATGGATATTCGCTGCAAATTTTTCCACAATGAAGTTTAAGATTTTGTATATCGTGCAAGTAAAGTTTGAAGTACATTCAAATTATTATATTAAAATGAGTACATTAACATCACCTTAGGCATTAAACTTTTTCTGTAACTTTTGAACATTAGAATGGAAACTATCCTAATTGTTTTTATGCAATTGAAACCTTCCACTCTTCAAGTGATGTTGAGCTTTCCATATATATATCTTACTAACTGATAACTATAACCATTGATGATATGAAATTATGCAAATATCTTTTATACCGTTTTCTTATGTTAATACTTTAATTACTATCCAATTATATGTGTAAGTGGTTTAAGGAGTAGAGTGAAGGTTTAAATATTTATAGTTTAATATTCACTAAATTGGACATTTTGAGATTCAACCATTATGTGATTATTAAGATAGATAATTAGCTATTTACAATCGTAAGGATATATCAATGTCCAATAATATGGCAACATAGCATTTTCATGGAAAGGAAAACAATGTGGTTTAGGAAAGAGAAATTAGGGACATTATGACACTATATAAAATGAGTCATGGTAATTATTTAGGCATATATAAAGATTAGTTGGCGGAGTTGCTCCAAAGAAGTTAACTCTTGAAGAAAGGAAGAATGGTAATAAAAGCATGACTATGGACATTATGGCAAGACCATTAGATGTGAAGCTATAACCACATAAAAGGCTAAGCTCGTTTGAGGTAAATTGAAGGATGAAAGAAGACACTAACTATTCAAGAAATGTTGGGAGAAATCATGAGTAATTAAATTGAGAGTACAAATACAATTCACTAAAGGTACACATCAATCGAAGACAAAATGGATGAAACATATGTTAGAATGGTAAGAAACCACCCTGTAAGGTTGTAAACACACTATTAGAACAAGACGATATAGTTATCAAGAGAGTGCAACGGAAAATTTCAAAGTTTGATCTCCATTGTTACCATAATATAATTGATATAGTACATAGGGAGGACGGGAAAAGAAATAAATTATTAACTTCTAATGATGATAATAAATGTTAGTTATCATAATCAACTTAAAATATTAAGATCGACAAAAATAGCACCAAAGGCGAGTGAGTGGAAGTTTCACAAAGCAGTATAAGAAGTCAACGACATTAGATTAAAGAGTGAATCTATAATAAAATTAATTAATTATAGGGTAATTTATGTGGATGGCAACATCTATAATAGTTTCTCCCTCTAATGGGAGAGTCACATTATAAAATTTTCCTTAAGTGACTAACTATATCCATGGATTATAGATATCATGGAGTATGATTAGGCAATTCTATCCCGTGATGCCTTAAAACATGAAATGATAAGTAGATTACATTTGATATCCACTTTATTGAATTTATTTATAGGGTCTTACCCAAGTTGGGGAATAGTAACGACATTACCAAGTATAATAATTTTATGCATGAAGAGAGAAGGGAAAGTAAACCATGATGACTAGAGGTGAGGGAACAAAAGTCAATTTGATAATATGTTCTTTTTCAAATTGAAGTAGACATGGAATATTAGGAATACCTGGTATAAGAAAGTGAAGGGATGTTTTCTATCAAGAAGAATTTTCTTAAGGATATGAACAACATGATTGGTAAGAGTCAAAGCAATGACCTATAAGGAGTTGTGAACGCGTTAAATTTGGACAATTCAGGTCCAAACTCCATGTTGTGATGCTCGCATGAAGATTTCAAAGTTTGTATTGTGAATTTTTTAACATGTTCTTGGCCTTTAAGGCCTTTGTTGAGAAACAATCTAGACATTAAATTCTTAAGTTAAGATCAGACAATGGAAGAGAATATGTTAACAGCAAATTTATCAAATTTTGCACTGAGCATGGCATTCAATTGCAACATATTGTTCCATATACTCCACAACAAAATGGTGTAGCTGAAAGGAAGGATCACACCTTAAAAAGAAATGGCTAATTGTATGCGTCAATCTAAAGGACTTAGTCTCAATTTTTGGGTAGAAGCAATTAACTGTGCAAATTACATAGTAAATCGCACTCATACTAAGGTTTTAAGGAATATAACTCCAGAAGAAGCCTGGAGCTCAATCAAACCAAATGTAAGTCACTTTCATGTTTTTCGAAGTGATGCTTGGGCCCATATTCCAGATGCGAAACATAAAGCCTTAGAACCTAAGAGAGAAAAATGCATTTTTGTTGGATATTCTAAAGATGTCAAAGGATATAGACTTCTTCAACCAAAATTCAAAAATATAATAATTAGAAGATATGTAAAATTTGATGAAAATATATCGGCCTGCGAGTCGAGTTTGGTGGGTGTGCCACCTTTGACCTGCAAGCCTGATTCGACATATGTGCCACCTCTCTATATCTCTTCTATTTTTTATAGCATTCCTTCTAGTTCAGATGATGATGGTGAGGATGAAATCCTCCTCCACCTCTTGAAGATATTCCTTCAGCTCCACAACTTCCAAGATGTGTCCGCTTTACTCGGGATGCAATAGGTTCTCTTGCAGGAGACCCTATAGATCGACATCGTACACGTTCTTAGTTCGAAAGAGCCTCGTCCTTATTGGCTCAAGTTCCAAAAAATCTTGATCCAGACACCTTTGAAGAAGCTTCAGGTCATCCAGATTGGGATGAAGCTATGAATGAAGAATATCGTTCCCTATTGGGAAATGATAATTGGGATCTTGTTCCTCTTCCAAAGGGCAGAAAACTTGTCCGATGAAAATGGGTTTACAAAAAAAAATCTTGGACCAAATGGAAAAGTGGATAGACATAAAGCCCGCCTTGTTTCTAAAGGATTTTCACAAGTTGAAAGCATTGACTATACTGAAACCTTCTCCCATGTTGCCAAAATGAATTCTATCCGCCCTTTTCTTTCCCTTGTTGCCTCCTTTAAATTGGAAGTCCATAAGTGGATGTTAAATACGCCTTCTTACATGGGAATTTACATGAAGAATTCTACATGGAACAACCCCCTCGCTTTATCCAAAACGACTCTAGCCTTGTTTTTCACCTTAGGAAGTCTCTCTATAGTCTCAAACAAGCTCCTCGGGCTTGGTATGCCAAAATGGATAGATTTCTCTTAGATAATGGCTTTTCTAGGTGTCATTATGACAACATTGACTACACTAAGAAAGTGGGTAAGTCCTTCATTATCCTTGTTCTTTATGTTGATGATCTTATCCTTACTAGTAGTGATGCCAACCATATAAACCATGTGAAGCCTCCAAAATAAGTTTGAAATGACAGACTTAGGACACTTGCATTATTTTGTTGGTATTCAAGTCTTGCAATCCAAAGAAGGTATTACCCTTTCTCAGTCCAAGTATGCCTGTGATCTTCTACACCATTTTCATATGGAAGACTGTAAGCTAGCCCCTTCTCCCTTTCAGTCTGGAGTCAAGATTTCAGCCACTTGTACTACCCCCAAATTTGATGCTACCTTATACTGTCAACTTGTTGGAAAAATTATGTATCTAACCCGTACTCGTCCTAACCTTTCCTTTGTCATTGGTATTGTTGCTCGGTTTGTGCACCAACCTTATGAAAGTCACTAGAAAGCAGCTAAAAGAATACTTCAATATATTCGAGGTACAATTTAGTTTAGGATTCATTACAGTGCAGGAGCATATCCATTCTTGATTGGTTTAACTGATTCTGATTGGGCTGGTGACCCTGATGATCGAAAGTCTACTGCAGGCTATATATTCACTCTTGGTTCAGGACCTATTACATGGACTTGTAAGAAACAAATTTCCATCTCTCTTTCTTCAGCAAAAGCAGAGTATCACGGTGTAGTTGAAGCCAGAAGGAAGCCATGTGGCTTCGTCATATCCTATCTAAATTTGGTCTTCATCAGCAGCATCCGACTACACTTTGGTGTGATAATCAGAGTGCCATTCAACTATGAAAATATCCAGTTCAACATCAGCATATGAAACAAATTGAGCTTCATATACACTTCATCAGAAAACTCATTCATGATCGTGTTCTTGAAGTGCAGTATTATTCAATCAATGATCAAGTTGTTGATATCTTTACAAAGTCTTTCACAGAAGCGAAGTTTACCAAACTTCGATCTATGCTTGGAGTTCAGGAGAGTTATCATTAAGGGGGGATAAGCTTTAATGCCTCCTTCCTTCTCCTATTGTGTCACCTTTGTAAATCCTTCAATCCTATCCAAAGTTGTTCTTAAGGGGGGATGTTAGGATATTTCGACACATAGGAAATAGTCTCCTTTTACATAACCTTTGTAAATCCTTCAATCCTATCCCAAGTTGTTCTTAAGGGGGGATGTTAGGATATTCTGACATATAGGAAATAGTTAAGTATAACTTGGTCTAGCGTAGAGTTAGGTAAAGTGTGTTTCTTTACTGTGTACATTTGTAACTTATAATCTAACGGTCACGATATGTAGTGGTCTGATGGTTCACTCTCTCCTCGGTATTACCGACACTTGATCCATGGCTTAACACCCGATTGGTCCATGATATCTATTTAAATGTCGTGGAGGGTCATTTTTCTAGTAACCGTTTATGAGAGAAACTTATGTAAATTTTCTTTTTATATTAATAAATTTCCTGAAGTGGCTGTGTTGGCTCAGGTCGCAGAATGTTTCCCTCTTCGAGGGTTTTAACCACGTGATATACTGGTGTACTGATTTGTGATATGTTTGTGAGCAATGACCTTTGGTGTTTTATCTAAGGAACATACCTTGTAAATTCCCACACCATATTCTGGTGTTTCATCTCCTAGGGTTATGTTTTTGGATGTTTATGGTTTTCCATTATTTCTCAATAATATATAGGCCTTCGAGCCTCATTGTAACACAAATTTCAGAGGCCTGTATCCACCACATCTCTTCTCAGAGATAAGCTACCAGCATCGTAGCTAGTTTATTTCCATTTTGTTTGTAAACATATTTTTGTTCTTTGATATTAATGAAATGAAGTGTTATTTCCACTACATTTTTATATTTATGGTTATATGTTTATTCTGTTGCATTCTTGCATAAATCCAGATCAAAGATCACATTGAGCATCAACAACAAGTTTTCCAACTCTTAAAGGATAACCTAAATTTGGCACAAAATCGAATGAAACCACAGGCAGATCAACATCACAATGAGAGAATTTTTGATGTCGGAGACTAGGTATTTTTACAGCTACAACCATACAAAAAAATGTCCCTCAAGCAAGCTAAGAAGGATAATAAATTATTTCCAGAGTACTATGGTCCTTACAAGGTGTTGTAAAATATTGGTACTGTGGCATACAAATTAGAGCTTCCTTCTTCTTCCATAGTGCACCCAATTTTCCATGTTTCATGCTTAAAGAAGGTTATAGGTGACAAAATTCCAGTTCAAACAATATTTCCAGAACTTTATGAGGAAGGAAAAATCATATTGGAACCTAAAGCAGTCACGGAAATAAGAACTTGACAACTACGAAATCAGTCAATTTCAAAGTATTGCATCAAGTGGAAGAACTTACCCACTGAATATTCCACATGGGAGGATAAGAATTTTATACAGAAGCATCATGAACTACTCAAGCGTTGAGGAAAACAATTTTTTGAAGGAGAGGGGCATGTTAGGTCCCTATATTACTAGCGTCAACCCTTATTGTTGTTTGTGTATCCCCCTTATTGTTATTTTTGTACCTGTATAGTCCCCATATTGTTATTATTGTGCCCCATAAAAGCCCACTATTGTTATTGTTGTGCCCTTACATTATTATTGTTAGGTAAACTAAGATTATATTGTGACCCCATGGAATCCTATATATAGAAAGGAGGTTTTTTAATTTGTATCATCCTAGAATTGTTCATTTGTGTAATTTCTAAGTCGTTGATCTCTCTTTTTTTCTATTTTGTGAGTTGGTTTCATAACAGAAACACTTACTTACCACCACCCCCATTTTTAGAATTGTTGACCGAGACAAGGAATTTACCGTCTATACAAATGCTTGTAAGGAAGGTGTAGGGGGAGTGCTTATGCAAGAAGTTATAGTTGTGGCTTATGAGTCCTTAAAGTTAAAAGACCACAAGAAAAATTTCAGCATACGATTTGGAGTTAACAACAGTTATTCACACCCTGAAAATGTGGAGACATTATTTACTTGGGAAAAGATTCACATTAATGATAGAACACAATAGCTTAACTAATTATTTTAAGAAACCTACCTTGAACGCTTGCTAGGCACGTTGGATTTCTTTCTTAAGCAAGTTTGAATTTTAAATTAAACATCTAAAGGAAAAAGAGAATCGAGTATAAAATGCTCTGAGCAAAAAACTGAATTTGGTTGATGAAATTGTGTTTAGTGAAGTGGAAACTGCCTTTAAAGAAAATATTAGAGAGGCTGCTAAAAAAGATCATGAATACAAGTTCTTGTGGCAGCAAGCACAAAACCCAACCAGTAGTGAACGACAACTTGGATATGAGGTAAATTAGGAAAACTTGTTGACCTATCGAAACATAATGTATGTCCCCAGCCAGATAATCATTAAAGAATTAATTTTAAATGAGTATCATAAAATTCCTTATAGAACCCATCCTGACTATCAAAATTTACTCACTTCTTTGAGGAAATAATATTTCTGGTTGGGCATGAAAAATGAAGTGGTTGAATACTTAACTAAATGTTTAGAATGCCAACAAGTGAAGAGTGAGCACCAATATCCAATTGGATTACTCCACTCACAACCTGTTACCGAATGGAAATGGGAGGTTATTACACTGTATTTCATTATTGGCCTACCTAAGACTAAGAAACATAATGATTCTATAATGGTAGTAGTGGAAAATTTGAGTAAATCTACCCATTTTATTCTAGTCCAATCTACCTACAAAATAGTTCAAATTTCCAACATATCTATGAAGGAAATTTTTGGATTGCACGGAAATATATGATAGGGATTTCAAATTCACATCCAAATTTTGGAAGGCTTTGTTTAAAGGATTGGGTAGCCAAATACAATTTAGTATTGCTTACCACCCTTAAACCGACGGGCAGACTGAACGGGTAAACCAAGTACTCGAAAACATGCTAAGGATGTATGTGATGAATCAACCAACTAAGTGGGAATATTGCATCCACCTTTTAGAGTTTGCATATGATGCAGGAGCATCAAACCACCCTTAATTAAAATTGAAAATCAAAGTTGTGGAAGGAGAAACATGAGCAACCATTTGAAAAGGGGGCTATTTTCCATGAAAATTTCATTAAAATGATAAATTTGTTATCTCAAAGATGGAATTGATGTATCTAGAAGATATGATTAGTTTTAAAATATGCCATGTAATTGAAATAGAGTGATCTCAGGGATTATTTAAGCGATTGTGGGAGAAAATCGTGGATCTTAGATGATCCACTCGTTTTGTAATTTCTTTATAATGAGAATACTGTGTTGTATGAGGGGAAACACAATGTAACCTCCCCGCAATTTGTGATTCAGGCCCATAGTGGCCTTAGCTCGTAACTCGAGCTCAATAATAATAGAATCCATTTATTTTTAAGTATCCAGACATGTTCTAGATATTGCATTATCTATGTGTTTATTTAATTTCGATTTCTCGGTGTATATACAAATTCTTGTATGTTAATTAGTAAGTTGTGGTGAACGAAGTTCCTATGAACTTCATCGTAAATCAAAGTATGGCAGAACAAGAGTTTATTAAGACATGATTCTATCAACAAATATCAGTGTGCAGGTGGAACGAACGGTGATTATTTAGTCACAGAAACTGGAGTGAATATTGACGGTCCTCATCAATTCGCAAGTTAAATTGTGAAATGCTGAAGTGGACACGTGTCAGGCGGAGGTCCATGCGCATATCGCACATCGCATGTGATACGGTATAATAGTTAATGATGTAGACTTAAATTTGCGAAATGTCGAATTGCGATAAGCTTTGGGTTGCGATGTTCCGATGCGATATCGTCATCGCAATTTCGCATCTACATTGTTATTATTTATTGGTTAAACGTTACAAGTTGTATGCTATAAATTGTGACATGTGAAATCTTAAAATTTGCGATCTGTGATATTGTTTTGGGAGCCGATTTGCGATTTGTTTATAATTTCGATATTGTGATCCACCGTGCGAGCTAGAAATTTATGTGGGCCCATAAACCACAAGTCCGCATGTTAGAAAAAAATTGCAGTTTTGCTGCATCAAAGTAGGATGATCCAGGTGAGATGTATGCCTCATATCCATTCAGAGCAAAAATGAGTACTAGGGTTAATGGTTGTAGGCAGGCCTGAAATGCTTAAAAACAGACATGGAATGTTATTTAAGATCCGAAAATCCTGAGATATAGTCGATGGATCTCGGGCTTGAAGAGTGTATTCATCTTATGTATTTTAAGAGCATTGTCATGTTCATGATCAAGGGTTAGTACCAGGGTGCATTGAGAATAATTTTGTTGTTGCATAGTGAAATATTTTGTCTAGATCATGGGCCCATAACCCACAGATCCATGAATTATGTAAAATTGTGGCCTTTATGCATCAAAGTGGTATCAGAGCATGATATTTATGAAGATGCAATTTTGTTGCATCAAAGTGGTATCAAAGCATAAAAATATTCTTCGTGCAAAGGAAGGAGGTACAAATATGTTGAAGATTGGTAAGCGTGTGGTATTTATATTTTTATGCACGTAGCGTTTAAGGAAGGTGAGAAGATTGCAGTAGTGTAGAGCCAACAGTGCTCAAATAGTTCCAGAGGAGAGAACCAGAGATATGCCAAAATACTGAGCTCAAAGGAGAGAAGCTTAGTGAGGTATCCTGTAGCAAGGAGGATACTTGTTACGGTAGAGTTTTTGTTGCAGCTCATGAGTGTTGTTACAGAAATATCACGAAGGAAATTCCACAAAGGATGTGGGTAGAATTTCTAAGAGAAAGAAAAGGACTTAGTACTGATATAAAGTAGCAGACTTGTTACAGAGATCAAGAAGGCATATGACCAAGAGGTCATAAAAATTTTGTACTTTGGGAGTCTGATGCAGGAGCATCAGACCACCCTTAATTAAAATTGAAAATCAAAGATGCAGAAGGAGAAACATGGACAACCATTTGAAAAGGGGGCTAATTTCCATGAAAATTTGGTTAAAATGATAAATTTGTTATCTCAAAGATGGAATTGATGTATCTAAAAGATATGATTATTTTTAAAATCTGCCATGTAATTAAAATAGATTGATCTCAGGGATTAGTTAAGTGATTATGGGAGGAAATTGTGGAACTTATATGATCCACTCATTTTGTAATTTCTTTATAATGAGAAGACTGTGTTGTATGAGGGGCGACACAATGTAACCTCAGGGCGAATTGTGATTCAGGCCCATAGTGGCCTTAGCCTGTAACTCAAGCTCGATAATAATAGAATCAATTTATTTTTAAGTATCCAGCCATGTTCTGGATCTTGCAGTATCTGTGTGTTTATTTAATTTCGATTTTTCAGTATATATACAAATTATTTTTTGTTAATTAGTAAGTTGTGGTGAACGGAGTTCCTATGAACTTTGCCGTAAATCAAAGTATGGAAAAACAAGTGTTTATTAAGACATGATTCTATCAACATATATCAATATTTAGGTGGAACAGACGATGAGGATTTAGTCGCAGAAACTAGAGTGAATATTGATGGTCCTAATCAATTCGCAATTTAAATTTTGGAACGCCGAAATGGACATGTGTCGAGCGGCGGTCCATGCGCATATCACACATCACATGTGATATGGTATAATAGTTAACGGCGTAGACTTGAATCTGTGAAATGTCGAATTGCGATAAGATTTGGGTTGGGATGTTTCGATGCGATATCCGCGTCATCTTAATTTCGCATTGGCATTTTTATTATTTATTGGTTAAATGTTACAAGTTGTATGCTATAAGTTGCGACATGCGAAATCTTAAAATCTGCGATCTGCGATATTTTTTTGGGAGTCGATTTGCGATCTGTTTATAATTGCAATATTACGATCCATCGTGCGAGTTGGAAATTTATGTGGGCCCATAACCCATAGGCCCGCATGTTGGAAAAATTTGCAGTTTTTCTGCATCAAAGTAGGATGATCCAAGTGAGATGGATGGCTCATATCCATTCAGAGCATAAATGAGTACGAGTGTTAAGGGTTGTAGGCAGGCCCGAAATGCTTGAAAATAGACGTGGAATGTTATTTAAGATCCGAACATCCTGATATATAGCCGATGGATCTCGGGCTTGAAGAGCGTATTCATCTTATGTATTTGAAGAGCGTTGTCATGTGCATGATTAAGAGTTAGTACCAGGGTGCATTGAGGAGAATTTTGTTGCTGCACAGTGAACTATTTTGTCCAGATCATGGGCCCATAACCCACAGATCCAAGAATTATGTAAAATTGCAGCCTTTCTGCATCAAATTGGTATCAGAGCACGGGATTTATGAAGATGCAGTTTTGCTGCATCAACATACAATAACAACTATCAGGCCTCCCTTAAAATGAGCCCATTTGAAGCATTATATGGGCGTAGGTGCAAAACACTTGTTAATAGGGGGGAACAAAGGAAAAACTGATACTTGGACTTGATATTCTGAAAGAAATGGAGGAGACAGTAAGAAAGGTGAGATTGAATTTAAAAGTTGCTCAAGACGAGAAAAAAACTTATGCTTATAAAAAAAGAAGTTACCAAGAATTTCAAGTAGGGGACCATGTGTATGTAAGAGTGAAACCTAAGAAGAGCACCTTGCGTTGGGGATGTTGTGCCAAGTTAGGCCTCCGGTTTTTTGTTCCTTTTCAGATTTTGGCATGAATCGGGCCCGTGGTGTATTGGCTAGCTATACCTAGCCACATACATGTCACAATGTGTTTCATGTCTCGTTACTAAAAAAATATATCTATGACCCTAAACATATAATTGATTGGCATAACATACAGGTAAATAATTTATGAATTACATATTTATATATATATATATATGTTGTATAATTGTTGATAATAGAGACTAACAATGATTAATGGTTGTGGATATAGGTTGAATCGAACGGAGAATTTCTGGTCAAACCCCTACACATCCCTGATTAGAGAGAAGTAACGTTGTAGAAGCGAGTTATCTACCAGGTTAAAGTGTAGTGGAAGCAATTTAGCCATTAGGAGGCTACCCGGGGGGAAGAGAAATTTATAAAATAAACTTATCCCAACCTATTTTGAAGGTGGGAAACATCGAGACAATGTTTCGCTCAAGGGGGGGAAGATGTCATGTCCTTCGATAACCTTGTAATATTAATTACTCCAAAAAAAATGTTTTACTATTATGGGATGAGAAGGCTAAACATTAAGCATAGTCTATATAGGTATATATTTTCACATTTAAATCTATTTTAATTTGGTTTATTAAATAATATTTTTGAATTGACCCTGAAGGAAAATCATAAAGGGAAGAAATCCTGAGAGTAGCTCACGTCCCAAGTAGTTGGAAAATTACGGGTATGGTAGTTACATGCCCAAGCGTCTCCTTTGGATAGAAAAATAAAAATCATATAAAGCCAAAAGGGTTAGAGGAACTCGAGGCAAGAGGAGAATAAAAAGCGCAGAATTCTGAAAGAGGCACTATTATGAAAGTCTCTAGAGTTGGTTGGTCAGTGGATTCTATCTGGAGCTTAATGCTCATATTTTTCATCTTTAGCTACGTCTGGTTAGGATCAGATAACTTGCATAAAAGAGAATTATATTGGGTTGTTACTGTCCTGAAAACTACTCTAGGTGTGTAACAAGCTCGGGGGGAGATGTAGTGAAAGACTCATCTCATTGGTTGGGTGGAGTGTTGCATTCCTCGTGGTTTGGAGGTCCATTTGAATCTTGCAAGACAGATAAGTATTATTTTAGAATTCAAAACTTGTTATGTTCATAATTGTTAAGTATGTGGTGTTGTATATAATGTCGAATAATGGATTGATGAAAATTTTTCCAGTGCATTTATAATAAATAAAAGAAAAACCGAATGTGAATGTGAATGTGAGATGATTTTTAAATCAATAAGTGATTGTTTTTAGATAGTGCTCTTAGCACAAAAAGGTGAGTTTTTTAATCAAAAGAAAAATGGTAAACCACTATATAGGGTACTGGGTTATATTAGGCCAAATTGATGGAGTTCAACAACCATGAATCATTCCCTTACTCGTTAGAGGGCTTGTATTATTTACTAGTAATACATATGTTGCTATGAAATTAATGAGAGAAAGAAATTAATTAAGAGTTACCATGCAAAAAACATAGTTCTCTCGAATAGCGTTAGTAGAATGTTCATACTAAAATCGGTTAACTACAGGAGAAGAGGGAATTGCAAGTTACCCTCCTAGACCAAGCTGATATCAGTGGTCAGGAGAGCAGTCCATCAAACCCTTTAGGAATTGGAACTACTACATCTGAACATAAATTACTTTCTTACCATCAAAACGAAAGGGAGTTATTTAAATGTAACCAACACATTGAATGCATATACAAAAAATTATATCTGTTGAACGAAATAACAAAACCCATAATTGGGAAGGTGTAAATATAACCATATGAGGTGTAAATAACATAGATATAGAAACCAGATTATGCTCTCGGCATCCTGTAGGATGTGTGGTCATTCAACATGGGTAATCCCTCAACCATTGATTGTTTCTACAATATATTAAGACTCTTAAAAGGTAGGTGACCATATCTAAGATTCCACAACCATGTCTCATCTATTTTTGAGAAATTTTGTGCGTATGACTATGACATAATTACACTTCTCAAATTCAATGTGAACATTCTATTCTTGGTCATTTGGACCTTTACAACAAGTCTTCTGCTGGGTGAATTATCTAACAATGTGTACATGAAGTATTTAAATTTGATATCATAACCATGTTAACTAAACTGACCAATACTTGACAAGTTATATTTGATATTTGGTACATATAAAAATGCATGAATATCTCTCATCTCATTTTTCTTATTCAGAAAAAACACAACACCTTTGCCTATGGCCTTCACACGATGATCATCTACTAAATTAATTTCAGATTGAACAAAATTATCAATTCTAGAAAACAACTTGTTATTACTTATCATGTGATAAATATAATCATTGTCCAATAACCAAAGATCCTTATTTTGGTTTTCTTTAATGATTTGACATGAGATGAACATTGATTCAAATGTCCCTTCTTCAGTATTGGAGACATGTGTTTTTCCCTTGTTCATATTTGACTGCTTCTTTCTGCATTCACTTTCATAGTGGCCATATTTATTACAGTAATAACATTGTATCTTGGACAAACCTTTCCATATTTTTGTATCTCCTCCTTTGATTCTGAGAGTGTCTAGGCTAATTTGATTGTCCTAATTGTTCTAGTGGATTTATTCTTTTTTCTTGAAGATTACTTCTTCCTCTTTGACTTCTGCCTCTACTTTTCGTATGGCTCTATAAATGGATGTCTGAGTTTTGAATGCATGTTCTAATGACTCCTCCTCCATATGGATTCTTGATTCATGAGATGAAAGAGATCTTATCAATTCTTCTATCGTTAGTTTGGATAGATCTTTCGGCTCCTCTATGGAACTAATAACCATCTCAACCTTTTTAGGTAAGATCTTAAGAAATTTCTCCATAATTTTCTAAACTTCAACCATTTCTCCATGATTCTAAAGTTGGTTCACAACTCCCATCACTCTAGTCATGAACTAGTCAACGTTTTATGTCTCCTTCATCTTCAATGTTTAAAACTCTCTCATGAGGGTTTGAAGCTTCACATTCTTCACTTTGTCATTACCCTGATATGATAATGCTAGGATATCCTGAGTTTTCTTTGCATTGGATGCTCCCAATATTTTGGAAAAAAACGAGCCACCTACAAAAAAATTGATCCAAAACTTGACCCTATTCTTCTTTTTCCTCATTTGTTCAACTTTATTTTTTTGGTTATTGGAAATTCCCTGTAGAATTGTTTGATTTGCTTCTAAAAGGTCATTCTCTACTGCTTTCCAACATTCACATACCTACAAGAAGTTGTTCATTCCCATGGACCATAACTCGTATTCTCGCCAACAAGAACTAGTCCTTGTGTTTACCCAAGATAACTTGTAGAAGCAATTAAAAAAAAATCTCTCAATACCAATTTTTTATCTCTTTAATAACCTTGTGATCACACTTTCTTTCTTTCTTTTTAACTCAACTTTTTTTTCTTGGATTAATGTTAAATAATACCAAAACTCCTTTTACCAATAAATAAACCTCCTTTATGAAATACTACCTACCATATAAAAATATAAAGCTCATTGGAACCATAAATAAAATTTTTTTTATAAAACTAAATACTTCTTTTAAATATAAATAAAACCTCCTTTAGAAATATAATAATATCCCTTTATACCATACTTAAAAACATGTTATAAGAAGAGCGAGAATTAAGCTAATAGTATAACAGTCAAAGGAAGTAGTCAAAACCTTACACTTTATCCAACCAAAAGAGCTTAATGGGTGAATTTAATATATCAATTTTGTTTTTAAAAAAACCCATATTTCAAACCTTTATGAATAAGAGGATTACAAGAAGGGTTTCAACGTGGGAAAACCCTTAAATCTTGGCATCTTCCTCCTGACAGATGCAGAGGGTTCGATTTATGGTAGTTTTGGCAATAATCTTTGTAAAAATATAACAATACCCTTTAAGCATCAAACACATGGACTGTCAACTAACAAATAGTGGTTTGTCAACACACAAGAGCAAGGGCTTTGGCTCATAGCCGCAACAAAGAACCTCCCATAATTAATTTCTTTTACTCTCTGTGATGTGGTTTAAGCCCTCGAATATCTTGGCACTAGCATCAATGTGTGAAGACTCTCGTAAAATTAATTTCCTCTACTCTTTGTGATGTGGTTTAAACCCTCATATCTCCTTCACACATTGCTATCCACATTGGGAAAAGTTTTAAACCTTCTATGATACCATGAAAATATTCACAAAGAGGTAGAAAGGGAATGAGGAAAAACACTGAGAGCATTGCAGACCTTCGCATCATTGAGCAATTTTTAAATAGACCACGAATTTTCCATATTGACCTAACTGCTTCTAAATATATCAAGGATTTGCATGAATCTTATAAAAATATCTTTTTAAAATGACTTGAATTGACAACTAACTGCCCGACTAGACCATTTAATAGGAGAGATTTTTTTTAAGAAGAAGAGTGTCATAGATAAAGTCATTGCTAAAATCTTCATTGAGAGTGTTTGGGTTCATTTTGGGCTACCTTGGACCATTATTCTAGATAGGGATGGTAGGTTTCTAATATCCTTTAGTCCAACATATGGTCTCTATTGGCTATCAAGTTGACCAAATAAACCATTTTTCATCCTCAAATAGATGGACAAATAAAAGTGGTCAACATAATGACTATGCATACCTTGTTCATGCATAATTCCAAGTATTTGCATACATGGGATGAAAGCCTTCTATATGTTTAACATAACTATAATAGAACCTTCCATAACTTTGTCTCAAAATATTTTTTAGGTGTGCTTGGGGTTCCAACCATTGGTCCCAATTGATGTAGTTATGCCCATTACATCTTTGAATCACTGACAAAATTATCCCATGCTCAAATTGTGGCAGGTAGAGTGGCCCCAATCGATGTAGTTATTCCCATTACATCTTCACTGGAAAAACTATCCCATGGTCAATTTGTGGCAGGTAGAGCAAAAAAACTTGTTGAATGGATCCAACACCTCCAACAGTAGGTTCATAATATCATATAGAAATCCAATGCCAAGTAAAAACAACGACATGACCAACAAAAGCTTCCACATAAGTTATAGGTTGGTAATAAGGCGTGGTTGAATTTACATAAAGAATGTCTCATAGGCCCCCATAAGAAGCTCATACCAATCCGATATGGACCTTATACAATCACAATGTTTGTGGGTGAAAATGAATTTGAATTAAGTATTCTTCATTTTCTTGGCTTGCACCTAGTATTTATTGTAGATTTGTTTCGACCATATTTTCCACCTCTGTTAGACACTTTGGAGACAGTGGGGTAATTTTCCCCCGTATAACTAAAGATTCAGTACATTGACAAGGCTACAGTGCCTCGTATCATGGACACCAAGAAAAAAAATACCTACCAGCAGCATATAGGGCTCTACTAGGTGATCAATGTAGACTAGTTTCTTCACCAAGGAAATTGGCTCACTAGAAGCAAAATTTAGTAGAAGTTTCTAATCAAGAGTTCATAAATTTTGCTTAAAATTCAAAATTACAGGATTGGGTTGAAACCAGGATGGTTGCGTATATCTCGTCTTCCTGATTCTAGCGCCGTGAACGGTTCGAAAAACCGATGTCGTATGAGGAAGATATTGCGTTCTGATCGAAATGGCAAACAATTAAAATTACGACAGTTTGACCAGGTTTGATTGGGATGCAAAATCAACCAAAAAAAAAAGAATATTCCTTGGAATATTCCTTCCACCGGACCAGTCGTTGGTTTACAAGTGTCACTCTTCTATTGGAGGTATGGGTTGGAGGAACCAATTAGAGGGTGCCACGTGGCCCTGAAACTTCATTGTAAAATTTTATGTGAGGCCGCTGGGCTTGACCCCCTGACCTCCCTCCGGGCACGCACACAGTTTATCGTCTGTGCTACACAATGTCTCTTAACATCATAGGATTTTGGGTTTCATTTATTGCGTATTGCAATTTTGTATGGGGGTTGGGAACCGCCAACGGTCCCAACCCGCCAGCGGTCCCCGTATATGTCACATGGCTAATTGTCGATGCTAGCCAAACCGCGCGGTCATATGAAACCCGACGGCAACGAACCATGGTTCAACCTTTAAAACCGCAGTCACAACGGGGGTTCCGCTAACTGCCAGGTCTTGTAACGGTTTGGGGATACGCATGTGGCCACCACCCAACTGTAATATTTAATACGCGGTTAATTCGGTGGAGTAGATAGGAGCGTGCCAAACTTGACGTATGCCCTGATTTAACTCCATCTAACTGGAGTTCTCCACAATTAGTGGAGTTTTCCTAGGAGATATTGGGAAAAAGTGTAGGTGGCTCAATTTTCGACCATTCTCAGTGAATGAAGAGTAATTTTTTGACTTATTGGAGCATTCTGAAGCCATTGGTGCAGAGAAAACAACCATTAGAGCACTGTAACTAAATGTAATAGAAAAAATTTGAGCATAGTGAAAGAAGGACAAGCCATTGGGAGCTGGACTAGCAGATGTAGCCCAGGAGGGGTGAACTGTTTCATCATGCCTGCTATGTAAACTTCATGTGGTGACTTATTTCTTTGTTTTACACTGTTTTTCAGTGTTATTTATGCTTATTTTATGCTTCTAATTCACTAAATATCATCTAAAAATCATGGAAAAACTCCTTAATCCTTATGCAAACTAATGAGCCAATTATACACATGTTTTTAAAATTGAAAGACCCCTAGCACAGCAAAAATAATACAGTCATTTCAGATCAGTTTCCCCATCTAATGATGGAACTTAACGTAACATATACCATTTTTTGCAAGGGAATCAGACTAATCCAGGTGTATATCGATGGCCACCCACCTCTTCCACTCACTCAACGATTCTCTATCTTCTTGGTATTTTTTTATGGTTTTTTGGGTCCCAAAATTTCAAGGTCATTTTGAAGCCGTAAATGATATTTTTTGATAATTCAGAAGACTAGGGGTTATAGTGGAATTTCCTAGCCTCGGTCAAATGTTGTAGTCCTCGAAAATTTCTTTTCAACAAGCTATTGTGTACCCAAAACATAAATTGTATGCAAACGTTGTGCCCCTCGGAAGTTGATTTACCAAATGACCACCTCAAGGCCCCCAAACCTTTTGGGACTTCATCTTCTAGGGTTAGCATTTGGACCTTTCAAGTTCTTTCTTTGTATTAAAAGGCCATTCTTTCGGCCTCTTTTAATTATTTTTGTGAATGCATGTAACCGCCATCTCTATATCTTAAGAGATAGCTACTACCATTCTATATTTATTAATAAAAGTTGGATTTTTACAATATTGTTGTGATGTATGTCATATTTCTTAGTGTGTGTGTTTTGTTTCCTTTTTGGTTTTTCATTTCATTCTTTGTACAACATGAAATCAATTTGCATCATAATTCGAACCATTTTTTTTTCATTTCATTCGTATGGCCAACATCAAATAATAATATGTTTCACGTCAATGTGATTGCCAGAAACATGGCATTTTCCACCGAGGGGTCAATTTTGCTCGAATAACAAAAAATCGTCGGAATTTGGCCTTTTTTTTTTCAAAAAAACTGACAGTATGAGTGTTTGAATCATGTTTTTGAAGGTAGAAATGGTTTCAACACCATCAAAAAACTTCAAGACACCCAAAACCTTGAAGCTTGACGACTGTAACCAATATTTCCAAAAATTTATGCCAGATTTTATCAAAATCATGCCAAAATTTCAAGGCAAACACTATGCCTCGTTCGATTACAACCAACAACATACCATGATAATAAACATAATCATGATAATAACTAGCAATTGCACCAAAAAGGTGAAAAGAGACACAGATAACATTCTTAAATTGAAAAATTTGTACTTTGGTATGCTTCCAAATAATATGTATAAAAGTTTAATAATAATTTGAAATAAAATTATAATTTAGTTATTTTATGTGCTTTTCATAATTTTGATAATGTAATATGTATCATAAAGTGTTTTAATATCTATAAATATTACTCTTTTTATAATTTTGATAATGTAATATGTATCATAAAGTGTAGTAATATCTATAGATATTACTCTTTTTACTATTATCTAGACTCAAGAAACAGTCAACATAGTTATAGACAAGATAACCAATACAAAAGGAGCTCCCGATAAAGCATCATGTCACATTTAAATATCAAGTTTAATTATATTCATCGAGTGATTTATCGAGTTTTAATCATATCCATTGATTGAGAAATAAATTTTTGTTCCACCAATAATCATGTCCATATTTTGACACCTCTCGAGGTCAAGATTGCACTCAATGTAATCATTGACTTTAGCAAAATACCATTGAATGTAAATTCAAGTCTTGTTCGACATTTTGCTAAAACATTTATGGTTCCCACTACATCCCTTACCAAGTTACAATATTTTGCTCAAATTCCTTACCAAGTTATAATTTCTTATTCAATTCCCAACTAATCAACTTTTTTCAAACATCTTGCTTTAAACGTTTATGGGACCTAAGTCTTCGTTATCAAGGTGATCACCATTCGCTCTACCTCTAGTGGGCCTTAAAACGTTTCTATTACCCCATTACATCCCTAACTGAGATATTCTATTCAAACTTTAACATCTTTGACCAATTAACTTTTCTCAAGTTTAATAGAAATATTTCTATTTCTATTTCTATGTAAGTCAATAAGTAAATTAATTAGCAACATTGATTTTTTTTATTCAAACTTGAATATCTTTGAACAATCAACTTTTCTCAAGTTTATTAGAAATATTTGTATGAGAAATAAACTTTTATCAAGTTTATTAGAAATAATTATGTTTCTACTTTGATGACTTCTATTAAGTTTAGTAGAAATAATTGTGTTTTTATTATGATGTCTGCAAGTTAGGAAGTAAATTAATTACTAAAACATTTTACTTAAAATACTTATGTTACCCCACTACATCCTTGACCAAGTTACAATATTATATTCAAAATTCAGCAACCTTAACCAACGTAATCCTATTTGAAGAAACCTATCCCAATTTCTAAAAGGCATATCACTCTTTCTATTATTATCAATGGGGGTGTGAATATGAAACATTAATCAAACAATTAAACCTCAATTAATGAACAACTTTAGCAATCAACTTTATTCTAACTCTTTTTTAAAAAATCTATATAATAATCATAAGTGATGTGAAGTTGTGCATTGCTATTTACCTTTGTTTAGTTTTAATTATTTTTGGAGAGTCATCACGATAGATTTGTATTTGAATTTTTGTTAATTTGCAAAGTGATTACCAAATATTATGAGGTTAGTATGGAAAGAAAAGTGATAACAAAAATTCACAATAATGAGTTAACCAACAAGGATTTTGCACACCCATCTATAACCAACAATAAACAAGGAAGGCAAACCTACATCATTCACAACCACATGAAACCAACAAATATAAAAGGTAACTCTGAATGTTTGAAAAATATTTTGTTAGTGCATATAAGGATAAGTTTTTTTAATATTTAACTTGATATAAGAGAATAATTTAATATAATATTTAATAATATAAGTATGAAAATTTAAGATTATAAAAAAACATGTTTTTGGTAATTATTAATACATGTTAAAGTTAATGATAAATAATAAAATTAGTATAATAAACTATCATTAATTACAAATGAATCTCACATTTAAAAAAAATGATAAACTCACAAATTTTCTAATCAAATTGAAATGATATTTACCAATTTAAAAAATAAAAAATAAATAAAATAAATAAATAAGAAAGAATGGGTGACTTGAGAGGCCATTGGTATATCGTTCCTGTATGGGCAGTGGGAGCAGATCTAATAAACATACAAAACTCATAATTCTTGTCATTGTGTTGTTATGAAAATATATGCAAATACAAAGTGTCTTAAATACCATAATTCCATTATTACTGAAAATATATCCAAATACGAAGTGAAACACAAACAAAATCCTGAATTCCTAAAATAAATAAATATTGTGGAGAAGCACCCACCACCCATGATATAGAATTACAATACTTGTAAAACTGTATAACCAAGGTAAAAAGAAATTGTTGATAATATTGGAAGTTAACGAAGAGGACCTGCAAAATTTGAGTAGTGTTTTAATCAACGGGGGTTATGTTTTTGCCCAGGAGCTCGTAACAATCCAAGGAGAAGAGAGAAAGAGAGAGGGACAAACCCTTCATTGTTGCATGCTCTGGTGGGAAGACAACAATAAAAAAAAGTGGGTGTAAACATAAAGGAAGAAGCGTCGATATCCTCTAGTGCTATCACCATGAATATCATATTCTCCCACTCCCCAGCTACCAGCTGCAGGATACTCAGCTTTCTGCAAACTGCCTCCCACAGGCTCTCCATCTGCACAACATGTTTCCACTGCCCCACTGCCTGCAATGGCCAGGAACTTCACATCCAGATGCCTCAACACCCCCTAACCACTTATGATCCCATAGTTGGAACATATTCCTTGCTTATGAATCTTCGTTAATGTATAAAGGATTCGAAAGGAACTCTGGATACTCTTCAAAACACTGCTTGAATGTAAAGCTAAATAATTTTTCTTTCAATAAGGTACAAGCAAAAATATATTTTCCTACGTGAAAAAAATTATGTTGTCTCTATAAATATTAACATCCTCTGATATTGTCATCGTATTATTCTTAATTATTGAGTTTTTCCTTTCGCAATCAAAAACAACCTGATACAAATCCACTTTGATATACTGACCAGTGTTTCACCAGTAGAAAAAGAATTCTAGTTTTTGGCATATTAGTGCAATGTACATTTGATCCATTGCAACCCGTTGCCTTCTTTTTGGAATCTTTTCTTTGCTTCTAAAACTACAATATCATTCACTGGAAATAATTACATGTAATTGATTTTCAAGGAAAATTTGAAGACCTTCAAAAGAAAAACATGAGTATATGAAGCTTTCTAGCCAAAAAAATCTAATCATTTCAATGTCCCATCATTTCTACCCCTTAACTTCTGTCCATTTCTGAATCCAATCCTAGAATTCAGGCACTAGTCAGAACAATTTTAATCAATATAAAAATACCACTCAGAAGTACCTTTGCCTATGAGTGTGGATTAAAGTATAGTTGGGGAAAACTTCCAACTTTCTTTCCGAGTTCATAATTGAAGGGACCTATGCCATGTACACAATGTTATTACTGTTGTAAGTGGAGCATTCTTAATTTTAACATAAGACACATTTGTGTGTTTAAGAGCGCATAGATTTTCTAAATCAGTGGGTTGCTGCAATGAAATAAGGCAGTTTATCTCGAAGAATTAAACATAAATGTTTTATGTTTCACAGATCACATGGTGCCAAAGTTATAAGGTCATTATTCTAGCAGTTAATTTTAGTAATCTTGAATAATGATAATTAAGAATTTTTTCATGAAGTTCCCTATGATGCAAATAGAGAATATTGAACTTATAATTTTACAGATTTACAATTATAACCAAATTCGTGAATCTAGAAAATAGCTATCCAAAATCCTAATCATGTTGATATATGAAGCCATGCAACTTAGACAGTCGTTCGGTAGAGGACAATGGGATCTTTAGTCACATTGCCTACATTACAAAATCGTCGCAGAGGTTTTTCACCTGATTTACCTTTACACATTTACAAATAAAAGCAATAGCATTACAATAAATGTAGCAAGAGATATTTTAACCATAGAAATCATATTGAAAGGCTAAAGCATGGAAGCAAAAATCTTCATAGCACATCTAAAGGAGGATCTGAAGAAGTAATCCAAGAGTTGCTTGCATGGGGATCTGACCACACTCAGAATGACTTTATGGGGGTTGGTGGATTTCCACTCTTATGCAGAGGCAGTACCCGCAAAAGGGCTAAATTATGCTGAAGGGCTAAAGCATGGAAGCACAACTTTTCATAGTGTAGCTAAAGGAGGATCCAAAGAAGTAATCCAAGAGTTGCTCGCATGGGGATCTGACCACACTCAAAAGGACCTTATGGGGATTGGTGGATTTCCACTCCTATGCAAAGGCAACACCCGCAAATGCACAAATATGCATTCCTAAGTGTCAGAAAACTACAAGTCTTGAAGTTGACAGAAAACCAAGAAACTATTATGTGGCCTGGAGACGATTATTACAACCCTGTTGAGAGTTGGATAGACAAGGCCTGTAGTAGCCCACATTATTCTTGGTGTTTATTTAATGAAATTTTTGGCGAACAAGTGCCCAGATCTTCTTTCAACTCTCCAACAACATAGGTTCTAGCCTATAAGCATGTGATATTTAGTGTGTCCATGTTTTACATGGTCACCTAGAATAGGTGGCTGCATATGAATTTTCCTACCAGGGGCACTGGAAGTTTGCTATGGTAGGGTAGGAATAGAATAAGTCCACTTGGACAATAGCATAGCAATTTGTCTTTTTGATGTGTTAATGTGCACCTCATATGTATAATGATGAAATTATGAGATTCTCACATGCACCCAAGAATATTACATGTGTTTCAGTTGAAGCCAAAGATTACCTTTCCTTTTAGCATTAGCATGGGGTACTTGTAGTAAATTCTGGGGGAACATAGTAGTTTGTGGCATGAAATTACAATCCTCTATGGTCTAATTGCATTCTAGTTTTTGAGCACTTCCACATTTCCCAAGGCAGTTCAAGTTGTTTGAAGCACTTCATGTATATTGAGGCATTATTCACACCTTCCAAGGTAGTTTTAGAGCTATTCATATACACTTGGACCTCCCTTATGTATGCCATGTGGAAGATTACAATGGACACTTTATGAGGTGATTTGTTCTTGTTTTGAGGGATTATTTCCACCTACAACACGTGCGGCAGTAATTTGGGGTAATTTTGATGACTTGGAAAGGTTATATGGATTATGTGTCGATCTCTCAATATTCTTGGGACAATGTGTTGTAGCTACGACAAATTTTTTTGAAGAATGATGAGCTAGAATAAGGATTAATCTCTTTGTATTTTTCTATCACTTGATTTGTTTGGAGTTTTATGACCCAAATTTAAACTTAAAAAGTCACTTGCATGCATCATGGAGGTGCCTTTACCCAACTTATGATCTTGTGCTCTCATTTGGAACATTTGTTGGAGGCCTTGGAGCATTACATTGCTTGATTTGTGCATTGCTTTGAATAAAGTTGCCCCCTTTATTGGTGGTCATTGTAGCTATTAGGTGGTTTCAAGGTGAATTCTTGACTCAAAATTCCCTCCCCGTACTTCATAGAGACTCTTATATCCAAGATATTGGCATGGACCTATTACCACTCAAAGTACAATCTTGTCAAGGTCTTTACCAAATGCTAAGATGGTACATGCAGGACAAGTGCCCATCACCACTTCAGCTCAAATCACCTCTTTTAGCTCAACTCCTACCTAAATGGCTATGAGAGGATTCCCTATACAAGATGTGTTACCCAAAAGATTCCTAAAAGTGGGGTTTAGGATGAATATAGGAGTTAATTATTTCTAATTATGCTAATTTGGAAATGATATTAATGTAGAAAATAATGTAGACCAGCAATCAAATTTACTCAAAACTTAACATATTAAACCTGTGAAAAATCCCAAAATAGTAAACAATTAATGTTCTTATGAGCTATGGAATTTATCCTTGAAGTATTCTTTTGGTATGGGGCTATCCTATGTTAATCTACTTGCAGTGCCTATAGATATAAAAAGTGAAGAAAACAAATGTAGAAACAACAAAGTAAACCCCATTTTTTGGGGCCACCTACAAGTGTGTAAATACTATAGACTGATGATCCATGGGTAGGGGAAGATATAAAAAAAAGAATAGACCAATTTATACCTTCCAAATATTTAGATACATAACAAAATTCGTGTTTCTAACATGCTAGAAACTTGTTGCAAAGGTTTTGGGGTCAAATCCCAACTAGGTGAAAACCCATAAATTTATTCTAGCTAACAATTAAAGCTTCTAATGAATGGAGTAAGTTATAAATAGTCCTAGAACAATGTAATAAACTTGAAAAAAATATGGAAACAAATGTAAGTGTCTATATGATAAGTACTTACCTGAAAAAATCCCTTGTACTTGGAAAATTGTTGGATCTAAAGTATGATTTGTTGTAAATTAATGCAGATATACAAAATAAATTTGATATGTTTTGTAAAATATGTGTGTCAAGTCCCAAAACAAGGTATATATCTCCTTATGATAAACTATTAAAATGTAGCTATCTTGAGATAAAATTTTAATAGTGCAAGTGGTGAGCCCTGGTATTGCATCAAGAGTGTTGCAACTCCCAGGGGCTGCCTTACTTTACTTTATCAACCTAGGGTTCGTACAAACTTGGAGTTGACAATGTTATATACACAACAGATGCATTCTACTCATGTCATCGTCTTTTGCTCTTCCAAAGGGTGCTACTTCTAGGGTTCCTCGGTGAAGTCTGTCACACTTCAATGAAGCTAAAATAAATTGCAGAAAGGAAATGACCAAAAGGAAACTAAATTAAATTGTTGAAAAGAAATGACACGAAATGAAACTAATTTAACTTGTTGAAAAGAAATGGCAGAAAAGAAACTAGTTTAAATTTCAGAAAGTAAATGACGGAAAGGAGCTAATTAATCTTGTTGAAAAGAAATGGCAGAAAAGAAACTAATTTAAATTGCAGAAAGGAAATGGTAGAAGGAAAAATAATTTAAATTTCACTTAACTTGGCCAATCGGCTAAACACACCTTGCTCTATCTATCATGCTCCTATCTATACAGCTATTCATGACCTAATTCTAATTTAAAGAGGTGTTTCTTGCAGTTTGGAGAAGAAAAGGGTAAAGGTGCTAATGGAGGGTTTAACCACATGAAACAAGGTTTAGGGGAGTAAAAAAGGGGTTTAAAACTTTATTAAAACTTTTAATATCACGAAAATGCTTTGGAGAGGGGGGATTTTAAAAGTGTGATGGTGGAGTTGTAAGAGGGGGGTGCAAATGCGATATGCGATATCGCAATATCGCAATATTGCAAAGCTGGAGGAGTAGCGGAAGTGATGTTCGGGAACAGGAGCTAAATGCGATATGCGATGGGGATAGAAATTGCGAAATGAGATTTGTGATAGGGATGATGTGGCGGAGTGCTACAGTAATGTCACAATCTGTGGTTGGGAGTTGTAAGTGTTAACGAAGCGGGAGTGAAATGCGATATGCGATGGGGATAGAAACTGCAAAATGCGATTTGCGATAGGGATGACGTGGCAGAGTGCTACAGTAATATCGCAATCGGGGTATGGAAGCAAAAAGTATTAACATAAACCAATAGAAAATGTGATTTGCAATTTGTAGCAATTCTTTAAAGGAAAAATGGAAAAGGTCGGTTTCCAAAGGTTTTCGAATATGCTTATGATAATCGGCAGAGGCAAGGTGGAAGGGTTATATGAACTATGTGATATGCGATATCGCAATATCGCAGGGTTGGCGGAGAAGTGGTAGTGTGGTCGGGAGGAAAGTGCGAAGTGCGAAATGTGATACGGTAGCGGGAGTTTCAAGGAGCAAGGGCAGAGGTCCAAATTTGATGGGTTTTCAAGTGTTTTGCGTTAAAAAGGGTGCGATGGCCGTAACTAATGAAAGCAAAGGAATAAGGCGGGTTGAATATTTTAAGTGTTTTTAGGGATAAAAGGTGGGTACATTAGTTAGAATAAGCGGGAAAAGGAAGGAATGGAGAGCGTAACAACAATGCTCAAGTTGTGGAGATATAGATGGAAAATTAAGCGGGGAGGCACCACATAGCTACTCTAGGGCTTTAACACTAATTCCTGCAGTCAACCCTACTAACTTATGCACAAAGAAACACATAAATGTGTGAAAATACAGTACAAAACGAAGGCTGGAAATGGTAATGCAACTCTACTCTAATCTCAAAAATAGTGAACAGAAATCAATTTTTGGGTCTGTGGGAAGGTTCACCCTCCTCGAGCTCTATTGGCAGATATGAGAAGGGAGGTATTGATCCACATCTTTTAGATTTTTCTCCTCTATTCTATTACTCATAAGCAAATGAAACCTATAGCAGCACACTGAAAGCAAAAACTAAGCAGCAATGAAACTATCATAAGCAGAACTAACTAAATGGTAGAAAGCAAAGAACAAGTACAACAGAGAGGATGGGGCACATGGATTGGGCCCTAGCCCACATGCCTAGCTCTCTGAAACTTAAATCAGTCTTCTCATTTCATGAAATAATAGTCTCGTACATTTCTCAAAGTTTAATCATTGAGTACAATAATCAAAATCTCAATAGCTTGCTGCAAATTTCCCAATAGAATCCAATCGGCCCCAATTAGCTCTTGAGCATATTTATTTATCCTAAAGGGTAGCTACCAACATCTCCATAAAAAATAGTGATTGAGTCCACTTTGGCTCCAAGTAAACCATAGATTGAGTGCACTTCATCTTCAGTTTGCTTGGCTTCCTTTGATAGTTAAGGAGGGTGGACAACCCCCTTGAATATCTCCAATATTTCTCCATAATTTCCTGACATTATGCTCATTTATTCTTCAATCTTGATCTTCCAGTGGCATGGAGCAAGTCCCTAAATTATCTCCTTCTCCAAATCTGCATAATCTACCCAATATTCTCACAATATTCTACAAAAATAACCAATATTAGGCATAGATATGCAATTACATTTAAACCTTCCCAATAGCATATTAAAGCATAAGAAAAGTGTAGAAGGAGAGATTTTATATATCTTTTATGTGCATAAGGAAGGTAGATGGGCCTAAGAAACGTTAGATGGGCCTTGATTTATGTCTAATTTAGAGGCCCATCAACAAGCCTTAACTATTTTTTAATTTTTAATTTATAAGAAACTAAAAAGAAAATATTTTGATTTTTTATAAATGAGTTGGTTGTGTTAAATGGGACTCACCTTTGCCTAATATTACCTTTTCAATTGTTGGGTCACGAATCACAACTTCCTCTAAGTCAACCTCGCAATTTGGATGGAGAATGGCCTTGGAGTTGAGAAGAATAGTCACCCCCACTTTATCTAAAACAACTCCATAGGCTCCCAATCTCAACTAGGAGTGAATTTTAATGAAATGGCTTTGATTTTCGAGTCAACTATGGGGTTGGTTGAGATCTTTGCCTAGTTGAAGATATCTTACAAGGATTTGTCCAACCACTTGGATTCAATAACACTTACTTTCACCAAAGGAGATAATGAATACTACCACCCTCGTTATCCCTTCCACTTAACTATGTAATCCCTTCATGGATCAATCCTCCAATTTTTGTATAGCCTAACATTAGCTTTGTTTTTCTTATTAAGGAGTATTACTACAAGTGCCAATAATATGAGGAATAGAAAAATTGACCCACACAATACACAATGTTTGCAAATAGAAACATTATATTATGGCATAAAATGATCTCATAGTTCAACAACCCAAATGAGAGGAGTTTATAGCCTTATATAATTTCTCTTAGTAATGATTATTTGGACCTCACTCTCGAGAAAATGATTTTTTACTTGTCATCCACAACCCGAAGACTAATTAAATTCAAGTGAAAATAATATAATTGCATAATTTTTCCACATGAAGAGTTTGAATTGACTTGGTTTGACTTTGAAACAACTAATTTTTTTGGACATGGAATCTAATTTTCCACTTTTGACTTTAACTAACCCAACATTCCTTCTTTTTGACTTCAAATGGCTAGTTGGAGGGGGTCAAATTTCTTCATAGAGATAGACCTTCAACACCTTTTCTCTTTTTGACTCGATGGCTTGACTAACTTTGTAACCTTGACCATCTTCAACATCCTTTTACCTCCCAATGACTAGATTGACCTTTGCAACCCTCATGTGGCACTATGGAGGATGTCACCTTACATGGAAACTAGATCTCCAATTCCCTAGAAAATTTGAGAATTTTGCCACCCGGGCTTTGTCTATATACTTTTTGTCTTTGCTTTGCCACTTGGAAGCCCCACACATCACTCATCCACCTTTGTCTACAATTTTCTAGATGGTGCCTTCACCTTTTGAAAAAATTTATACGTGGCATGTCATCAACATTTTATTATGAGCAATCTAAGACCCTGTTGATTGATGAGCTTGGGAACACATGCATCAATAAATGTGCACTGTGAAATTCTAAGAATTGTGAGGTTTCCATGTTGAGAACTATATAATAGATATTGCACCAAATCCAAGGATGCATACAGGAAATACAAAGGTGCACAAGACATGGGTTGGATTGGCCCTACAATTGTGGTCACCTCTACATAATCAAAGGCTCCCCGTGATTCGCAAGATTGGCAAGAACAACTCTACAGGGAACCACAACAAACCACTTTGGAGTCCATGGACCTAGCCTTCCTGGACTCAAAGAGGGATCTCCTTATGTTTGTGATGAAAATGATGTGTCTTTATGCTTATATTTTTTTTATTTTTGGCTAGTTATGAAGTTCTAAGACTATTTGTTTTGTTTGGTTGATTGATTTAATGGTTGGGTTGATTAATTGTTTGAGTGATTCAGTTGAATAGATAGACTATGAGAAACATAAATCCATTGGGCTATGGAGTCATAAAAGGATTTAATTGTTCACCAACTCTGCAAGGGTTTTCATATGGATAGCTAACTATATCAAGTGGATCTCTTTAGATTAGATGGAATGTGTGATGTAAACAGTTGGAACTAAGGGAAATTAGAATCCTCCTAATAAAGTATTTTTTAAACCATAGACTTCTTTGGCCAGACTCTAATAAGAAAATCTTGAGACAACAACCCAGCAATTCTAAAATTACTTTCAGACAAAGAAAACATTCAAGCCTAACAGTCAGTATAACTAAAGAGCAATTAAGAATTCTTTAAGCAAACCAAAAAGAACTTTGTAGCAACAGTTGAAGACAAACCAAAGGACAGGGCATACCATAGACTTCTTTGGCTGGGCTCTACTAAGTAAACTTCAAAGAAAGGCCTTAAAAACAATATTTCAAGCTAGACCAAAGGACAGGACATACCATAGACTTCTTTGGTTGTACTCTACTGAATCAGTTTCAAGGCAACAAGCTAGGGGGAACCAGAGAGCAATTAAGCATTCTCTAATCAGACTTTGTAGAAGAAAACATTAAGATAAAGAAAGCAGACAAAATTAAGGTGCCAAGACAGCATATCTTAATCTAAATTTTCGGCTCTTTTATCAGAGAAATGATGGAAAGAATGGAAAACATAAGGAAAACATTGACAAAGAAGGATAACTTCACCATTAACATAGCTCAAGAATATTTTGAATGTGCTTGTATTATTGATGTCCAAAACAGTTGCACCAGATCTCTGCAAATCAGAGTTTTATCTAATCCAGCCTAGCCGCTTATCAACTAGCTCAACAATCACCAAATGACCAAACAACACTAAAAATGAAGCATACATACAGTATTTATCTGCAAAATGAGGAGGTGATCCTAAGCTAGGGTTCAGATTTGTATTGATTATAGAGTTAATGTATTTTTGACCTTTGAGACCATGCAAGGCCCAAGGCAAAATATCTGTGACTGACTTACTGCAATAATAACTCCTAACTTAACTGTTGAGCTAATTTTGGGATATTTTTTACTTTGAGGATTTTTTAATAACTGCTGAGTAGTTGGGAAATATCCCTAACCATTTCAATAACTATGGTTGCCTTTATTTAGTAAAATAAGGCTATAGGTGGCAGTTTGTTTGATGAGGAAGTGAATGTTGTTTGGCTTTAGCATTCGGATCTGCCTCCTGTGCTAACCTGCCTTCAATTTATCCTCTAAACTTTGTTTAGCCTTTAAACTTGGATTTGTCCGTTGCTGACTATCTTACTGTTTTATCTTTGTTGATGTGTCTTCTAAACTCTGCTCTTATCCTTTTAATTCTTTTAATTTTCCTTTTTTCCTTTAGTCTCTGTCCTCTTTATTAACCTTTGATTTTGATCTTTAATCTTTCAACCCTCTGTGTTTCTTCGTTTTGCCTGTATCTTTGTCTGTATTTACTGTGTTTGAATGATCATCAATGATCATGATCCATTGATGTTCATGCGTGGATCTAACGCTCCTGGTCCTTTTGAAGAACAAACTTCTTGGATCGTCACCAGGGAGAATATTTGAGCGTTTTAGGACCTCAGAAAAGAAAACAAGGCATTTTTACCTCGGCAACCTGCACATTAAAATCAATTAATTAATTTAAAGCCTGCGTTTGTGGATTTATGCATTCATTTTTGCATTTCCGGGCCTTAGGAGTGCTTGCAGAGGTTTACGGCGGCTGCGGGGCTTCATCGCAAAGGCGCAGGCCTTTGGAGAATTTGAAAGGAGGAGTGGTTTTGGGTTTTGGTGAGAGGAAGGAGGGCAGTTTTCGCATGGGATGGAGGCGGTTTTCGCACGAAGCTAAGGCGGTAAGCGGGTTTGAGTGGATGGATGCGATTCCATAGAATGGGAGCCGTGTGGCAGGAGGTACAAGGGTGGAAACCACCCATTTCGCGTGTTTTGGAGGTGTTAAACGTCGGGCGGCGGATGACGCGATATGCATCGGGGACCGTTGGATCTAGCAGGGGTGATCCAACAGTAATCGGGGATAGATGAAAGAGCGGGCAGGTATTCTGAAAAGGGTGGGGTCTGGAAGGATGCGTGGTGGAGGGCTAGTGTATAGCATGGGATTTAGGATAAAGCAGGGGGTTAGTGCTCACGTGGGGGTTTTTATATTGCGGGGTTTTAATAAGAAATGGATCGTGTATTTTAGTACAAGGGGTTCGGGTGTAAAACAAAGTTTATAAAAGGAAGGCCCGAACAATACAATTTTTTATTTAAAACAATGTAAAAAGGGACTTTTTACATTGTTTTAATGGAATAAGAGAGAATGATGAAGGTGAGGGGGTTTGGTGGGTAAGATGGGGGCTTTAGGTAGTGAGAAAAAGTGAAAACGAGATTCTTAAGAAAACACATATAATTTCAAGATCATGAGGGTGCTTTGAGAGAGGCAAAATGAAAGATAGTGAAGTAGGATAAATAAGGATAATGAAGGCAGTGAGATTTCTAAAGATAGTTGATAATCAAGGAATGTTATCTTCAACAGATTGTAGAAAATCCATAGTCACCTAGTGATACTGTAGAATACAGGAGGATAACAGTGGCTCCAGCTAGCGAGGGAAACTCCTTCAGGAGGTGTTAAGAACCTCAGAGTTCATATCTCTGGAAATTGTAGATTAGTGCCTTGTTGGTACTTAGCAGATTTTCATTTTGCAATTGTTGATCTGTTGCAATTATTTGTATTTGTGACCTTTAAATCCTGAAAAAACCTGCTTGCAGCAACATCAATTCTACCTACCCATCATATTTTCCTAGCATTTTTTCTTCATTTGGGTGCATTTAGACTGGCAAACCCTTGACATCATTTTTCTTTTGAAAGAAAAACTATCTACTTCTACCCTTATATCATCCAAAGGCTCAGATTAGGCTGATGAGCTCTTTTATTCTCTAACTAATCTACTTATCTGTCAAGATTAAATAGTTTGAGAGATTTTCATTCTCTAATCTATCAACATGAAATTGAAAGCATGACCAAATCAAGATTAAGCAGTTTGATTGTCATGAACTGTGGAATTTTGGACAAGCTGCACACAATATTTATTTTGCAAAAAGTAAAACTGAAACTAAGGGCTTTCGTTCTGAATTTCTCATTCATCATTCATCCCTTACTTTTTTTCTTCGGTTCAAATTTTATACTTTGGAACCAATATCTTTTTCTAAAGTAACTGATAGACCAAGTTTAAACAGTTTAGCAAATCTTCATTTCTATCCTATCAGCAAAAAATCAAAATTTGTTCAATCATGATTAGGCTGTATGACTGAACAAGACTTATTTTTCAAAATTAGTGGCATTTGGATTTGCACACTTTCAGAAACATTCTTTTTTGGTATGGGGCTTTACCTTTTCTTTTATCTACCCTCTTTTCTTCCTTTATTTCTTTTTGTGTTTATTTTTCTAATTTTTTATCTAAACAATGTTATATACAATGAACAAAGCTTTAAACTGAGATTTTCAACTGAAATAATGCTTGAGCATCCTGCCATTGACAGGACCTCCAAACAGTTCTGTTCCATCCATCTCTTGTATAAAAAATGCAATGTTAGCTCTTGCTGAATGGATGATGTATGGGCCTTTCCATAGATTTTCATATTTTCCATGCTTGCATTTGTCCTCTCTTCTTGAATCCCACTTTAGCACTTTATCTCCAATGCTAAAATCATTTGCCTTGGTTCTTCTGTCAAAAATCTTCTTGTTGTTTTCTTGTATGTGATGTGTTATGTTGTACACTTCTTCTCTGGTTTGTTGCAGCTAGACAATTTGGTTTATCCTCCTTTGCATATCATTTTCCTCAGACTGCACTTCCTGAATAAGCTTCATCACTGGCACTCCCAAGATTGTTGGGAAGACTGCATCTGCTCCATATACTAGCTCATAAGGAGACATACCAATTGATTTTTTATTTGTTAATCTGTCTGCCAATAGTTCATGTACTAGTTTGTTTGCCATGATTTCTTGTTTTCCTCCAGCAACTTTTTAATGATGTTCACCAAACTTTTGTTTGAGGATTCAGCTAACCCATTACCTTGAGGGTAATAAGCTGTAGAATGTCCCAATGTAATATGATATTTGTAGCAAAATTCCACCATTTTCTTGGATCTAAAAGCAACAGCATTGTCAGTTATGATTTTTCTAGGACAGCCAAATCTAGATAGAATATGGTTTTCAAGGAATTTGATAATTAGTGAGTTTGTGGCAGTCCTAGAAGGAATGGCTTCTATCAATTTTGTAAAATATTCAGTTGCAGTAAGGATCCATTTGTGTTGGGCAGAGGAGGCAGGGTGGACTTCTCCTTGTTATGAATATAATTCATAACCAACAGCTTAAATAAAAATAAATGTAATTACTAAATAGTCAAATAGGATTATATTAAATAGTCATTAGTTAACTGAAAAGGCATGTCTAAAATACATGCCTAGTCATGAAAGGTCACCTGCATAGGTATATAAGCAGGGCCTCATTGTAACATTTATCATCTTATCACATATACATTTTATTAATAAATTATTACTACAAATACCTCTTGTGTATTTTACAATTAAAAGTCAACAAGCATATAGTTTTGTTGCTTCATTCTTGTGAAATCTAGGCCCCATTGCTGAAAAGGAGCTTCGACAGAAATTGAATTTAAAGGCAATGGCAACAATTTTATTTTGCCCTCAAATATTTGGCATTTGTGACAAGCAATCACCATTTTATGGATGTCTTGAAAGAGGGTAGGCCAATAGTAACCAGCTCTAAGGATTTTATTAACAGTTGTTTTCCAATAGAGGTGGCCTCCACATTCTCCTTCATGAAATTCATGCTTAATCCTATCTGCATCTTCTTCAGGCAAACATTTAAGCAATAAACCACTAGCATTTTTCCAATATAACACTTTATCTAAAATGTAGAAATTTACAGCCTTTAATTTCAAAAATCTAGCCTTTTTTTTGACAAACTAGGAGGAACATTCAGATTAAAAAGCACATATAATATATTAGAATACCAAGATGAATTTAGAAATGCTTCTTCAACAGGTGGAGTTGCCAGCTCCTCTTGTTCATCCAGTGCATTAATCATATTTATGTCCAGTGTTTGAAAGTGTGTTTCGGCCATGAGTTTAGCTAGTCCTTTCCCTTTGATTAACTTGGTGGGCTTGATTTCCATATCATATTCTAAAATGACAGAAATCCACTTACCTCTTTTGCCATCAAGATCTTGTGTTAAGATGTCTTTTACTATTGTGTGAGGCACAAATGTAATGATGTGTGAATGTAAAATGTAGACTCTAAACCTTTTAGCGCTTTGACTAAGGCAAAAGCCTGTTTTTCCATGATGTTATATTTCAGAGGTGCATCCCTTAGTGCTTGGCTGAAGAAAGCTATGGGCTGCTCTTGTCCTATTGTGTTCTTTTGTAGTAAGACAGCAGCAACTGTATTTTCTGATGCAAAGGAGAAACTGAAGAAATCTTTGGTGAAATCAGTGCTGATTAGAACTAGGGTTTGTGTAAGTGCTTGCTTCACTAAGTCAAATGATTGCTTTGCTTCTTTGGTCCATTTGAATCTTGTTTCTCTTTTCAGCATGTTAGTAATGTTTCTTAGGAGTTCTGCAATGTTTGGTATGAACCTTCTTAAGAAATTTATCTTTCCAATGAAAGATTGCAGCTCTTTGAGGTTTCTTAGGTGACTGATTTGCAATATTCCTTCAATCCTTTTTGGGTCAATCTTAATCCCCTCTTCACATAGATGTGTCCTAAAATTTTCCCTTCTTGAAGGCCAAACAAGGTTTTCTTGGGATTTAAAGACATACCATGCTTTCTACACTTTTCAAAGACCTTCCTTAAGTGAGCTAGGTGTTCTTCATCAGTTTTTTATTAGACCGTTATGTCATCAAGATATATCACAATGAAGTAACCTATTTCTTCAGAGAAAGCAATATCCATGGATATTTGAAAAGTGGCCCCAACATTCATTAACCCAAAAGGCATTTTAACATACATGAAGGTGCCCCAGGGCATGGTGAAAGTTTTCTTGTGTTGATCATCTGGGTGTACCAGCACCTTATTGTACCCTGAAAAGCCATCAAGCAAAGATATTCTTTTGGAGTCTACTACCCTTCGCAGTATGTGGTCCATTTTTGGTAAAGGGTAGTTGTCTTTTAGGGAGGCTTTGTTTAAATTTCTGAAGTCTATGCATAGCCTAATTTCTCATGTTTTCTTCCTCACTGATACAAGATTTGAGATCCATTTTTTGTATCTAATTGGGACTATTATTCCAGCATCATACATTTTTCTTATCTCTTTCTGAACCAGTGGTAGTTTCACGGGGTTTATTCTACGCAATTTCTGTGTAAAGGGCTTCTGGTTTTCTTTGAGAGGGATCTTGTGTTGGATGATCTTAGTATCATATGACTTTAGATCTTCATAGCTCCAAGAAAACACATCAATAAATTCTTTGAAAAGCTCAATGTATTTCTATTTTGCAAGAGCTAGCAGTGTTTTTGACAGTTTTATCATTTTGGGTTCTTGTTCACTGCCTATATTGCATTCTTCTACATTTTCTTCAGTGGTTTCTATCTTTGGATTTTTAGCCACATCATTGAAATCAAACATTTTTTCTAAGGGGACTAGCCCTTTTGGCAGGACATTATCTTTGAACTGTAGTACTTCAAACTCTTCTTTTTCTGAGTTTACACACAGTTCTGTTTCATAGGGTTCACCCTCTTTTAACAGATTTATATCAACATCATCAGGAGGCTTTTCTTTGTAAGTTTGTTCCTCAGCAGAGCAGTCTTTTTCATGATTTGAGTTTGAATTTGGCATTTCAAACTCATTTTTGGACTGCAGGAAATCTTCTATTTGTTTATCTCCTTCAAAAACTCGTCAATATTTTATGTTATCAGGGAAATTTGGTCTATATTTGACTTGTACCATGTATTGTTTGTTATGATAAGGTGTTTGACAAGTACTGGCTGCAAATGCTAGCCCATTGGACAGGATGTTCTAGTTTCTGGGAACAAAGGCAAGATCATATTCTTTGAAAGTTCTTAAGAGGTCAAGGGCATCATTCCTATATGCTCTTAATCTAGGATGTTTAGTTGAATATTCTCTCTTTATCTGCCTAATGACTAGCTCAGAATCCCCATGGACTGCTATCCTTTTGGCTCCTAATTTCTTGAGTAATTGTAGCCCTAAAATGAGTGCCTCATATTCTTTTATGTTGTTTGTACATTGGAAATTCAGTTTATATGAGTGACCCTATGCATGATTGTTTTATGTGTTGTGTACCCATACACCCGCTCCTGAACCAGTTTTACCACAAAAACCATCAAAGCTCATACTCCAAAGAGGTTAAATTTCAGATTTTCTATTATGTTCAGCATTATGGCTGCCATCATGTTGGTTATTATGGTGTTCATTTTCTATTTGGTCTGGTTGTTCTCCTTTTTCCTCTTTTGTTTCCTCTCTTTCCACTAATGTTTCATTCTTTACTACTTGTTCATTAATGTTTTGATCATTATAGAGGATAATTGATCAAGGTCTATGTGGACAGAATAGAGAGGGAAGTTATTAGGATTTTCTTGACTGCTGACCATGTATTTCCTATGAGTCTCCCTATATAATCTTCTTAGTTGACTAAAGACAGATATGGTAGCATAGGTCATGTACATTTGAAGGGTACCTTGAAGTTTAGCTCCCCTGATCTTGAAAGGAGCATGCCATATTTAGGGGGTATGTCAGCCACTAGAATATCCATTACTAAACTCTTGCTGGTATTTGTGCTAGATTAACACAGATATATTTGATTAGGCCTAGACATTTAACTCTACTGGAATCAAAAGAGTATAAATCTTTGTATGGTCTAGTTATCTCAAGGCCTAGTCTTTCCATTACTACCTTTGGCATGAGGTTATGTGAAGCTCCAGAATCTAACATGGCATTGTGGAGGATTTTATCATGGATGTTCAAACTGACATAAAATGGAGGGACACCTCCTTCTTGAAATTCACCCTCTACTTCTAGTCCAAACAGAAGTTCAGGTTTGTCATCATTTAAATTTATAGAATCAGCATTTTCTCCTATGTTTAAAGCTTTCAAAACTTGGGATTTATATATATCTTGAGTAACTAATTCAGTAAAAGGTATGGAGATTTTTATCTTGGCAATTTCATTCTCAATACTGAAAGGTGTCTGTGTTTTTGAAAGGTTCAAATCAGTCTTATCAGGCATTGTTTTTACAATAATTTCAGCTTGCTGATTTTTATTTGAAGTCTCAGTTAAAACAATTTTGATAGGGTCACTAGTTGATGTACTAGGGCTGCTTTGGTCACCAATGTGTTGGTCATTTTTGTTTTTATTTTTCTCAGAAATTTCAGCCACTACGTTTTGATTTTCTGCTGTCTTTTTAGGAATATTTTCAGGGATCTTTCTAGCATAAATTTCTGGGTTCTTTCTCTTGGGAGTGTCTTTGGTTTTCTTGCTTCTCAGGTCATACTGCCTATGTACTTCCATTATGGCATTTTCGAAGCCTTTCTTATAATCTTCGTATTCTAGGCTTTCTTCTTCAAATTGGGTTGGGGAAAACACATCTTGCTCCTCTTTAGTGGGGAAAACAATATCCTCATGATTTACTCCTATCAGATTGATTTGACTTTGTTTTGGTTCTTCAATTTCCCCCTCATCCTCATCAACATAATTTTCTTGAAAGGGAGGTATGATTTGTTGATCGGGTTCCCTTTGCTCTCTTTGTCTTATTTGAGGGGGATTTCTCCTAAAGTTTTGGTTTTGGTTTTGGTTTCTATTTTGAGGAGTTGTTTGGTTTTCTCTGGGATAAGCTCTCATTTCATGTTTGCTCTTTCTATTGGCTCTAAAAAGGTGATCAATCTTAGAATCAGATGTAGAGGTTGCAGCCTCTTCTTTATATGTGACTCTTTTCTCATTTTTCATTCTAGCCCTCTTGGCAATCAGATTTTCCTCTACACTTATTGCACCCCTTTGCATATCTTCTAATGTAAGAGGTTCTCTTTCTCTTAGTTGGTAAGCCATTTCTTGATCAAATCCATCTGTAAATTTCATTAAAGTTAGGCCTTGTGGAGGTTTTATGTGAGGATGTAGGGCGTTGTATACACTATTGAAACCTAGTGCAGTAATCTTGGACACCTTCTCCTACATTTCTCTTAATGTTTTCAACTCTAATAAGATTTGGAGAGGGTTTTTCTTGACTTCCCATTTGTTTAATAATAATTGATGAAAAACAGGGAGTTCATGTATACTATTAGGGGTTAAGCCTTTGAACCATTTTCTTGCTTCTCCCCCTAAACTTTGAGCAAACAATCTTAGTTTAATATTCTCATCATCTATTTCTTATCTGTCAAAATAGTCATTCATTCTATCCACATGTAGTTGAGCAGTTATAGGACTACTCGCATCATATAAGGGAATCTTGGATTGATAGTCCTGTGGTAGAGCAACTAAGGGCAAAGTTAGGACTAATGGTGCATACCATGTTGCCATGGTTGGGGGATGGGGAAACAAAGGGGGGTTTACAAAAGGAGGAAGAGGGTTAAATGGAGGAAGGTGGAGTGAGGGTATATGAATGGGGGTGGAAGTTAGTACAACAGGGTTCTGTTGTAAGGTGGATGGGTCCAAAATTATCTAGGTTATCCAACTCTAAGATCTAGTTATAGAAAATCTTTGTTCTAGGGGTGAGTCAGATAGGCTATTCTACAAGTCTTTAAGGTTTTCAGGTAGGGAACTTGCTTTGTGGATAGGTCTGCTGACCGTTGGGTTTTTGGATCTAGGAGATTTCCTTATGATGCTCTCAAGATTGTCAACTATTGCAAGAGGGTTTGGGTCAGGATGAGATCTGGTACAAATTCTTCTAGAAGCCAAAACTTAGACCCCAAGTTCACAGAGGTTGTAAGTGTTATAAAAGTTTTTAAAAACAAACCAATTTCTAAAAGAAATACTTAATCCACAAAGTATTCTTGACTGGGTTCAGTTGAGGTTTAATGATATCAGGATTTCTCAATAATTTCCCAGTGGAGTCACCAAGTGAAGGATTTTTACTTGTTTTGAGGCTGGTTGTTGTTCACCATCAGCAACCAGATACCATTATTGGCTAACTCTTGATTCATCTAAGTTTGAAAGGGGTTTTCTGAGTTCTTGAGGTAATATTTAGTTGTTTTAATTAATCAGAGTTCCCCAGTATGGTCGCCACTATGTTGGCTCCATGTGATTTGCAAGATTAGCAAGAACAACTCTGTAGGGAACCACATCAAACCACTTTGGAGTCCATGGACCTAGCCTTCTTGGACTCAGAGAGGGCTCTCTTTATGTTTGTGATGAAAATGATGTGTCTTTATGCTTATCTTTTTTTATTTCAGGCTAGTTATGAAGTTCTAATACTGTTTGTTTTGTTTGGTTGATTGATTTAATGGTTGGGTTGATTAATTGATTGAGTGATTCAGTTGAATATATAGACTATGAGAAACATCAATCCATTGGGCTATGGAGTCATAAAGGATTTAATTGTTCACCAACTCTGCAAGGGTTTTCATAGGTCTAGCTAACTATATCAAGTGGATCTCTTTAGATTAGATGGAATATCAAATGATAGTAAGTTGTGAAAACAGTAAAACTAAAGGGAAATTAAGAATCCTCCAACATCCTTGAACAAGAAAAGTCTTTTAGGTAACTGTTTAAGAAAAAACAAAGGACAGGGCAAACCATAGACTTCTTTGGTCAGACTCTAATAAGAAAACCTTGAGAGAACAATCCAAAAATTCTAGTATTACTTTCAGACAAAGAAAACATCCAAGACAATAGTTAGTATAACTAAAGAGCAATTAAGAATTCTTTAATCAAACCGAAAAGAACTTTGCAGCAACAGTTGAAGACAAACCAAAGGACAGGGCATACCATAGACTTCTTTGGCTGGGCTCTACTAAGTTAACTTCAAAGAAATGCCTTAAAAGCAATATTTCAAGCCAGACCAAACGATAAGGCATACCATAGACTTCTTTGGCTGTACTCTACTGAATCAGTTTCAAGGCAACAAGCTAGGTGGAACCAGAGAGCAATTAATAATTCTTTAATCAGACTTTGCAGAAGAAAACATTAAGATAAAGCAGACAAAATTAAGGTGCCAAGACAACATATCTTAATCTAAATTTTCTGTTCTTTTATCAGAGAAATGATGGACAGAATGGAAAACATAAGGAAAACATTGACAAAGAAGGATAACTCCACCATTAACATAGCTCAAGAATCCTGTGAATGTGCTTGTATTATTGATGTCCAAAATAGTTACATTATTCCAGTGTAGCAGATCTCTGCAAATCGGAGTTTTATTTAATCCAGCCTATCCGCTTATCAACTAGGTCAGCAATCACCAAATGACCAACCAACACTAAAAATGAAGCATACATGCAGTATTTATCTGTAAAATGAGGAGGTGATCCTAAGCTAGGGTTCAAATTTGTATTGATTACCAAGTTAATGTATTTTTGACCTTTGAGACTATGCAAGGCCCAAGGCAAAATATCTATGACTAACTTACTGCAATAATAAATCCTAACTTAACTGTTGAGCTAATTTTGGGATATTTTTGACTTTGAGGCTTTTTCAATAACTGCTGAGTAGCTGGGAAATATCCCTGATCGTTTCAATAACTGTGGTTGCCTTTATTTAGTAAAATAAGGTTGTAGGTGGCAGTTTGTTTGATGAGGAAGTGAATGTTGTTTGGCTTTAGCATTCGGATCTGCCTCCTGTGCTAACCTGCCTTCGATTTATCCTCTAAACTTTGTTTAGCCTTTAAACTTGGATTCGTCCACTGTTGACCGTCTTACTGTTTTATCTTTGTTGATGTGTCTTCTAAACTCTGCTCTTCTCATTTTAATTCCTTTAATCTGCCTTTTGACCTTTAATCTTTGTCCTCTTTATTAACCTTTGATTTTGATCATTAATCTTTCAACCCTCTGTGTTTCTTCGTTTTGCCTGTATCTATGTCTGTATTTACTGTGTTTGAATGATCATCAATGGTCACAATCCATTGATTTTCATGCGTGGATCTGACACTTCTGGTCCTTTTGAGGAACAAACTTCCTGGATCATCACCCAGGGAGTCTATTTGAGAGATTTAGGACCTTAGAAAGCAAACAATGCATTGTTACCTCGGCAACCTGCACATTAAATCAATTAATTAATTTAAATCCCGTGTTTGTGGATTTCTGCATTCATTTGGGCGTTTTCGGGCCTTAGGAGTGCTTGCAGAGGTTTATGGCAGCTGTGGGACTTCATCGCAAAGGCGCAAGCCTTTGGAGCGTTTGAATGGAGAAGTGGTTTTGGGTTTTGGCAGGAGGAAGGAGGGAGGTTTTCGCATGGGATGGAGGCGTTTTTCGCACGGTGCTAAGGTGGTAAGCGAGTTTGAGTGGATGGATTCCATTCCATAGAATGGGAGCCACGTGGTAGGAGGTACAAGGGTGGAAACCACCCATTTCGCGCGTTTTGGAGGCGTTAAATGCCAAGCGGCGAATGGCGTGATATGCATCGAGGACTCTTGGATCTGGCGGAGGTGATCCAACGGTAATCAAGGACAGATGAAAGAGCGGGCAGGTTTTCTGAAAAGGGTGGGGCCCGGAAGGATGCATGGCGGAGGACTAGTGTATAGCGCGGGGTTTAGGATAAAGCATGAGGTTAGTGCTCATGTGTGAGTTTTTATATTGCGGGGTTAAAGTATAGAAGAGGCGGGGTTTTAACAAGAAAGGGATCGGGTAGTTTAGTACAAGGGGTTCGGGTGTAAAACAGAGTTTATAAAAGGAAGGCCCGAACAATATAATTTTTTATTTAAAACAATGTAAAAAGGGACTTTTTACATTGTTTTAATGGAATAAGAGAGAATGATGAAGGTGAGGGGGTTTGGTGGGTAAGATGGGGGCTTTAGGTAGTGAGAAAAAGTGAAAATGAAAGTCTTAGGAAAACACATATAATTTCAGGATCATGAGGGTGCTTTGAGAGAGGCAAAATGAAAGATACTGAAGTAGGATAAATAAGGATAACGAAGGCAGTGAGATTTCTGAAGATAGTTGATAGTCAAGGAATGCTATCTTCAGCAGATTGTAAAAAATCCATAGTCACCTAGTGATACTGTAGAATACAATGTAGAATACAGGAGGATAACATGTTGAAAAGTGTAACTAGGATCAGTCTTCATATTGAATATGTAATTATGTATTGATGTAAAGAAGAAGACAAATATAAAAAAATGTATTTTTGGTATGCTTGCCTCATGGGTTTCATGAGCAAGGCTTTATTATAGGTCGATAAACTTATTCTTGATGTCTATTAGGATTTTTCTTTTGGTTGTAAATGTAATTAAGAGTCATGTGTATGAAGAATCTAGTCAAAAGAACATGCATCAAGATCCTGTCATTTAACCGAGAAGAAATGGCTCAAGATAGCCCTCAAGTCAACCTCATTAAATGCTGGAAGATAAGCTCCTCTAGTCAGCCTATATGCTATGAACAAGTCAGCCTCCAATCAATTTGAAGGATCGACCTAAAACAGAGACATAATGTCTATATATACAAGTAGCTCTACGGTCATTTGAGCAAGTAGAATTCAGACAATTCTAAGATCTTCGGACTGTACTAAAGGAATAATTTGGATGATACACAGTGATCAAATGTGAGGATAAAAGATTGAGATTTGATGTGTATTCTATGGTCCTGATTTGATACAAAGTCTAAGGGTTATGGTAAGTGAAATATCTTTGAATTGAAGTGCGAGAAAGGGTATGAATCAGTACAATGAAGAAGAAGTATGTTACAATGAAGAGAAGAAGCGTTGTCATATGTTCAGTCTAGGGTCTATTCATCTTGGTAATAGATCTACATCTATAGCGCGAGACAAGTGTTGTGGAGGAGAAACTATAAGGTCTGAAATGAATGTAAATATCAGGGCTGCAAGTGAATCAAAAGAAGGATCTAAGGTTCACTGACTTGTATTTTTGTTTCGGGCATAAAGATAGATAAGAGAAGAAGGATTCAAAGTAAAGGAGGGCTAGAGACCGAGTTCTCTAAGGTTGGTGTTGAACAGTGTTGATCGGTGCAAGAAGGTGCAAGAAATAAGGATAATATCAAGGAGTCATTGAAGAAGCAGTGATAAGGTCTTGAAGGTATATAAAGGTCTAGGGTTTGTGTCATGGTCATGGTGCTTGTTGTTAGCACTCCACCAGTTCTTCGAAATTTGAAAGGAGACCAGCAAAGGTAACCACAGACCACTTTGACCTAGTAGCTAGCCCTACTAGGCTAAGAGGTATATCTCAATGAAATCACAGCCTATTTTACTGGATCTTGAAAGAAATTAGGCTAGGTATGAATATTAGGGTTTATTTTGAAGGTTTGTGCTGGATGGTGAATTAGGTCTAGGAAAATCTAGGTCAAGGCTCTGAAAATCAGATTTGCAAAGATGTAATGGGGCAAGGTAGGCACACACTTTAGCAATTTAAAGGCATATTTTGGAATATGGAAGATTGAAAGGGTTTCAAAATGAGCATGAACATAATCAATTCATTTATATCAGAAGAAAATGAACATAAATGTGAAAGCTTCTCCAAAACAGAGCATTGAATCAATGAATTCTGCTTATCAAACTTAGAAATCAATCACATAAGACATCAAAATGGAAATGTAAGGTAAAATATATTCAAACATATGATCATAGAAGAAGAAATAATGCTAAATCACATACCACATGAATCCCACCATAATAGATGCAAATTATGTCTAATAGTTCCTATTGAATTCACAAAGTACACTAGTGTTCCAAGCTAAATTCCACAACATCCAACCTTTGAAAATGATTAGAAAAGGCCTCATATAGCCACTGAGGTCGAAATTATCCCTTGGAGGTTGAATTTTACAGCAAGAAAGTCAAATACATGCATCTATCCAAATTTTACTACACACTAGGGAGGTTACTTAACAAATTCCTCCTTTATCTAACCATCAAGAGACATATACTCAAAGCAATAAATGGAGGATAAGACACCTATTCAGCTCCATTTTTACCATTTAAATTTACATTTTGAATTTTGCATTCATATACTTTCAATTTTGACTTTTACAAAAGTCAAACTAGAAATTGGAGAAAATTACACAGTGAAAATGTTAATTAAAATCTTAGAAAATTGCAGAAGCGCAATGCCATTTTTAGGCACCTTCTTGAAGTCAAAATTGAAATATGAAAGAATGGTAAACTATCCCTATTTGTTTAGTTTCCAAAACATCTTGAATTTTTGAAAATGACCCATGGGAAGGCCCTTAAAAACTCATTCTCCAAAGGTGTCTCCAGAATCGCAACGCCAGTCAAAAAGAGGGGAAAAATGTTGATTTTTGACCCCCTTTTCTCATTTTTCTCAAAACATGAGACCTTAATAAAATATATGAGAAAATGGGTTTTGAGAGGAGGCCATCATATCTCTAAAAATGTCAACCATTTTTCATTTGGATCCCTTAGGAAAAATCTTAGTGCTAAGGCATTACACTTCTAGACCCAGTGAAATTTCTAAATTTTGCAAATTTACACCAAATTTCACGAAAAAAATTGCTCCAAATCTTCCCAAAATTGGTCTAGAAGTGGAAAATGAGGTATGTTATGCTATCATGGAGGCATCAGCAAGTATATCTAAGTTACGCTTCTCATTTTGGTTGATTAGGGTTTCCTTGAGCTTATCTTGCAATTGCTTGACCTTGACATTGCAAGTTTTGTTTCTTGTGTGGTAATGGTCAGCCATGTGCCTCAACATCTGATTGTCCCTGCTGGCCTTTTCAAGGAGATTCTCCAAATGGATGTTGACCTTCTCAAGCCAAAACTCCCTGTTCTCATTGATCTCATCTGCAATCATATCTTCAAAACTGAGTTTTTCATCTATAGGGTTCTGCTCTTTTTCCTTCTGCAATGCCTATTTGAGACTCATGGTTCTTGGCCTCTTCATCCTTACCTGTTGTTCGTGCTCCTAATTTTCATCATGCCCAGCCACTGCTTTTCCTTTCTTAGTTTTCTTGCCTCAAACTACCTTTTCTCCAAAACCAATTATTTTGCCTTCAACTGTTGGTTTTCTTGCTCTAGAAATGAAATGACAAAGTTTGTCCTTGCTAAGTTGTCTTGGAGCTCTTTGATCTGAGCATCCTTGTCCTTGATAACCCTCTCTAGTTTCTCATGCTCATTAGTAGCTTCCAATTCTACTAGGCCAAAATCATGTTCCTCCTCATCATGCATGGATGTCTCATGTTGTGTTGATGGTGATCCCTGTTCTGGTGAAGTAGGCTTGGCTCCTTCCTCAATTTGAGGAGAAAACACAAGCCTCTTGCCTCTTTGATAGGTGTGAGTAACCTCAGGCCTAGGCCTTTTTGAAACTTCAGCAAGTTTGACTGACAATCCCACCTCCATAGGTTGTGTTGACATGGTAGGTTATATGTTTTGATGCTGATTTGGGTAGTGGTTGTGTGCATTTGCAAGGCTACATCAATGAAGGTATCCCATGTCATTTTCTTCTTTTCTAACTGATGGAGAACTCTTACCTTCACCAAGATGTGGTGAAAGAGGCTAGGGTAATGTTATATTTTTTTACTAGCACCTTTTCGGACATCTTGATCACACTTCTATACAAGAAATTTCACAAATTGAGAGACTTCACTACTATGAAGTGCATGAGCAGTATAATGTGATATTGGTACAATCTGGAAAACATGCCCTCACCTGTGAAAATTTCATTACATCCTTTATCAATGGTGCATACCTCTCTAGCAAGTGTCTGAATGGTAAATATGTGTATGAGCCTCTTTGTACTGTGATTTTATGTAGGGTTTGTACTGCTCAAGGTCTAGGTTAATGCCTTTGAACCAATATTCACCATGATTTGGTATTCCTTTAGCAAGAGAGATAGCATCTACTAAAAATGTGAAATCTATCCTTGCAACAGTGGCCTTTTCTGCCTTCAAATTGGTGGCAAAGAAATCTGTAAGCTACTCATGAAAACCTACCTCCTCCATTCTTTGACAAAACACTAAGAAATTGACATCTTCAAAGCATTTTCCAATGAATGGTGAGGAAGTGATTTCACTGCAATTTGAGGGCTCATACCTCAATAACTTCCCCCCTTTTTGGTGTTTTATTTTCTCTGATGGTGAAGAATCTGCTTCCATGATTGAAACCCTAGATGATAGATAAGTAAAAACAATGAAGTTTTCTACTATGAAAGAATGAGGTGGTATGATGGACTTGGAAGTTGCCTAAATTTTTAAGGAAATTTAGGGGGATAGGGGATGAGTGTAGCGAATTCTTGAAGTAGGAAATTTGGGAAATGATTGAGGGGAGGGGGTTGAAAAAGCCTAAACACAGTCCTACCCTAAAAAGACATAGGTTAGATTAGGGTTTGTAGGGAAATGATATAAAATGAAGGGAAATGGCTTTGTGATGGATGGAGCTGATGTATAAACTATAAACATAGATGTAGGGATAAGGAAATTAGGGTTTAAAGCATCAATCCATCATTTGGAAACCAACATCATGAAATTCACGCAAACCCTAGGAGATTAAGCTTGTGATCATTTTCTTGGCATTCAAAGCAAAGGAGGGCCATGAAAATGAGTTAACTTACTTGTTATAGAGCTTGGAGTTGAAAAAATCTGGAGGGGATCTTTGAAAAACAAAATTTGGTGATCAAATGGAAAATTTGGGCAACTCTTCCCCGTGCACAATGCAAGCCACCGATGCGCAATGCAGGCTTCCTATGCACAATGCCTTCTTCCAGAAGCGCAACATGGTCTCTCTATGCGCAACGCCCTCAAATTTTTTCCAGTTTGAGTAAAAAACCTATGTTTTTCCTGCTAAATGAAGGATGAGCTCGATGATGAAAAGTAATAAGAGTGAAAATGAAACATCCTTGTGTATTTTTGGGCCTTTTATAAACATGGAATGACTCCCTTTGAGTGATGATGGGCCCCACATGTTTTTTTCAAGCATGAATTTAATTCTTTTGAACTTTGTAACCTTTGGAATTTGTAACCTTGAAATATTTTTGGCTTCTTTGGAACATTGAATCTCTTTGGAACTTTGAACTTTTTCAAGACTTAAACTGCAACTTTAGTAACATGAATTTCTTATTACACAAAGAAACATAAAATTACATTTTTTGAAATCAAAATTTATTGAAGAAACTTGTTTTATTACCACTCCTCCAATTGCCTTGACAGTTTTGAAATCAAAATGACAGTTTTGATGACCTTGAAATCCTAATGACCTAATGGAGACATTGAACTGAATGAAATCATGATGGAGATGAATGAAATGATGATGATAATCTTTGAATGATGATGCACTCAGCTGAGTGGTGACATGGACGAGCATATGAAACTTTTGGAAGGAGTGGAAAATAGTCCTAGACCTAATACCCAGTGACCAAATTTTTGCTTGAAGACCTAATGAAATGAAAAAAAAACTGAATATGAGACCCTAACAGGACATGATAAGAGCCCATTGATCATTGGTGACAGGATGTAAAGACTCACACTAACACTTGTCATTTGAAAGTCTATAAGATTAATTTCTTGTGGGTTTTCCTCTCTAAGAGGGAGAGGTTTGGCCTTGGCTCGAAGAGGCTAAATTTGTGTCTCTTGTGTCTTTGGTAATTAACTTGATGAAAGAATAAATAAGCTAAGAAGAGAAGACATAAGTAAAAGAAGTAATCTCACGAGTAATTATCAATAAGATAATTTGAATTAATCATCACCCCTCTAAATTCTAAACATGGTATCAGAGCTAAGGTGTTGAACACAAGGGATACTTGACAAGAAGACACTCAAGGAAACAAAGATCAAAGTTTGGGTTAAAAGGTCAAACCGGTTTGCAAGGAATATTCTTCAAAAGATCCACTAATCAAGAAGACTATCTTTGCCATCATAGATTTATATTGAAGACATTGTTGGAAGAGACATCATCTTTTAGGAAGTCATCCTACTCAAGTAAGTATCTATGATCTTATCTAAATATGTCAAAATGAATTATTGCAAAGAAAGGAACAAATTTTTTGGGTCATCAAACTTTAGTGCATGGAAGAAGAGGACAGATTTGAATCTAATTGAAGACAAATTTATGAAATACATTAAAGGATATACAATTCAACCCTCAAAATAATATGCTCCCACTCATGCCAAGTACATGAAAGGAGAAATCAGAGCCTAGAGGATTCTCATAGAACCCATTAAACACTCACTTATACCTTATGTATCAAAACTAAAAACTGCAAAAGGAATATATGAGAAAATGGTGGAGCTATTCTTTGTGAGTACTACAGAAGAAGCAATCTCTTTGAGACAAGAACTATACAAAATGAAATTATCAAGAGAGGAAGGAATCACTTCATACTTTATGAGGATTTATGAAATAAGAGACCAACTGCAGGAATTAGGAGAAGTAATGTCTGAGGAGTAATATCAACCATGTAAAGAGGTGGTTATCATCTGGAAGCCAGGAATATGTGACTTGGAGATCTCGTGGGAAGATATGTGGACTCGGATAGAAGTATGGTAAACAAGAATACCCTTGACAAGACATATCTTTAGGAGATGTGTCAATTTGAATAGAGGATGTCGATGCCTATGTGAAGATGTCATGGTTAAACATCATCACTGAGATAATATCTGAGGAGTAATATCATCGTACTGAGATACTCTGAAATTGATCGTACTTGTCAAGTTCTTGTTTCTGTGACTGCTTCAGAACTTCTTTCAATGTGATGTTGATCTTCCTATTGTTTCATTAGATTCTGCACCAAAGTTAGGTTATCCTTTGAGAGTTGGAGAACTTTTTGATGATGCTCGATGTGATATTCCACTAATTCATCATCCATATTAGCTATTATTTGATCCTTCAAACCATCCAACTTAGCCTCCATTTCTGCTTTTAAACCATATATGTCATCTTCGGTTGCTCTTTGCGAGAGCAAAATTTGATGCACTTGTTCTTGTAATTTTGATAGATCATGTTGCAATTCTTCATCTTTATGAGTCATAGTAGAGTACTCTGAGGGCTTAATGGGTGTTGAATTATTTTTAGGAGGATTTTAGAACCCAATACTGAAATATATGCTCAATAGGCCCTTGGAATCACTTCAAACTGATTTTTTTTTCACAAGAATTATGCAATTCGTAAAAAATACACACCTTTTTCTTGCTTTTGAGGAGCTCGATATTGAAACTGAATTATCTCTGTGATTTTGGATCTTCAATATCTGAAATTTGCATTGAGGTAGCCTTTTGAATTCTCTTTCGAATGCCATAGGTCTAACCTGATTTGGACTCTTGGAGACAAATTTGTGCCCAATCTCCTACAATGACCTAATTATGGACTTAGTTCAGTAGAGCGAACTTGTACAACTTGCCACGTGTCACTGTTTCGTCCTTCATCTCTGAAATTGATAGACATGAAACTACAATTCGTGTACTTCCAGTCACTTTTTACACAATTCCAATCCGATGCCCAGAGAGAGAGAGTTATGAATATTTTCCCATGATCACCTCTGTGAGATGAAATTCGGGAGCTTGAAAAAGACCTAACTTCCACATATCATATCTCTGAAAATATTGTGAACCAAGATCTGAAATTTTGCGACGTTGTTCCTCGGGATTTCAGTTTCGTACTTTAAAAATTTCAGCTTTGCACTCTAAAAATTTCAGCTTCTGAACCTTCGTAGAAAAAATTTATAGCGAAAATTCCACGATGAACTATTTGGAGCAGTGAAACCATAGAATCCAAAGCTCTGATACCAAATGTTGTGAAAACAACTCCAAAAATAGAAGAAAAGAGAGATCAACACCTTAGAAATAAGCCACTTTGAGGTGGCAACCTCCAATACATTACATAAATGAAAAATTCTTGGATGATACAAATGAAAAAACCTCCTTTCTATATATAGGAGTCCACAGGGCCACAATGTAATCCTAGCCGACCTAACAATAATAATGTAAGGGCACAATAATAACAATATAGGGTTTACAGGGGTACAACAATAACAATAAGGGGGGCTACACTAACATAATAAGAGACTACACTATTAATATAGGGACTTAACAGAAAACCTAGGTGGAGTATGTACATTGGAGAGACAATGACTATGGTGCCTATAAGTCATGTGTCTCGCCAACATTGTATCTCATTGTCTCGTTGAGAGATGGGGCTATTATTCAAGGCCTTGCACTAGGACAATTTTGGTTGATATGATGCTATACAGATGCGATTACCAATCTGATTCTTCCTATGAGATTATTCAATTTGAAAGTGACCATGTACTTGTATGATTACCTCCCTAGTTAAGAGGGAGTGTTGGAAATTTTAACTAGTTTCGGTCTTCATATTGACTATGTAATTATGTATCTATGTAAAGAAGAAGACAAAGATAATAAAACATATTTTTGGTATGCTTGCCTCATGGGTTTCATGAGCAAGGCTTTATTATAGGTCGATAAACGTATTCTTGATGTCTATTAGGATTTTTCTTTTGGTTGTAAATGTAATTAAGAGTCATGTATATGAAAAATCTAGTCAAAATAACATGCATCAAGATCCTGTCATTTAACCGAGAAGAAATGGCTCAAGATAGCCCTCAAGTCAACCTCATTAAATGTTGGAAGATAATCTCCTCTAGTCAGCCTATATGCTATGAACAAGTCAGCCTCCAATCAATTTGAAGGATCGACCTAAAACAGAGACATAATGTCTATATATGCAAGTAGCTCTACGGTCATTTGAGCAAGTAGAATTCAGACAATTCTAAGATCTTCGGACTTTACTAAAGGAATAATTTGGATGATACACAATGATCAAATGTGAGGATAAAAGATTGAGATTTGATGCGTATTCTATGGTCCTGATTTGATACAAAGTCTAAGGGTTATGGTAAGTGAAATATCTTTGAATTGAAGTGAGAGAAAGGGTATGAATCAGTACAACGAAGAAGAAGTATGTTACAGTGAAGAGAAGAAGGGTTTTCATGTGTTCGGTCTAGGGTCTATTCATCTTGGTGATATATCTACATCTATATCGTGAGACAAGTGCCATGAAGGAGAAACTATAAGGTTTGAAATGAATGTAAATATCAGGGCTGCAAGTGAATCAAAATAAGGATCTAAGGTTCAGTAACTCGTATCTCTGTGTTGGGCATAAAGACAGATAAGAGAAGAAGGATTCAAAGTAAAGGAGGGCTAGAGACCAAGTTCTCTAAGGTTGGTGTTAAACAGTGCAAGAAGGTGCAAGAAAGAAGGATAAACTCAAGGAGTCATTGAAGAAGCAGCGACAAGCTCTTGAAGGCATATAAAATTCTAGGGTCTGTGTCATGGTCATGGTACTTGTCATCTGAAAGTATATAAGAAGAATTTGTCGTGGGCTTCCCTCTCCAAGAGGGAGAGGTTTTGCCTTGGATCGAAGAGCCTGAATTTGTGTCTCTTGTGTTTTTGGTAATTGACTTGATAAGAAGCTAAATAAGCTAAGAAGAGAATACATAAGTAAAATAAGTAAGATCACAATTAATTATCAAGAAGAGAATTTGAATTAATCATCGCCCCTCTAAATTCTAAACATATAGTTCACTTCATGTTTGATGGTTAGCTATGAGATGTTAGATGGTTCTAAAATTTTAGGTGGGGAAGTGGATCATCATTCTAGGTTGTATACCTTTTCTCATTTCGTTTTCAAATATGAATCTATTATGCTTCTATCACGTGTTAAGGAAGAAAACATAAATAGAAGGGAAAAGTTTGAAAAATTCTCCTTGCATCCACTTTAGCCAGAACCAATAGTAGCTTCTCTACCACTACATGTTATTGATTTCACAGATGATTCTGTGTACTCTTCAGATCAAATTCCAGATTCTAATTTAGATATTCATGATCATGATCCAAATGGCAGCCCATAGTAGGCACAACAAACTCTATAGGTATCAAGTGGTCTAGTAGCTAATCCAACTAATATAAGGAGAACAAGATATCAATTTTTAGGTGTTCGAAAAGCACTCACTATTACAGGGCCATTATTTCCCATGAATTATTGCATGACACTTGCATATGATCCTCGGTGCTATGTAAAGAAAGAGGAATACAATTCTATCATCTAGAGCCACACTTGGGATACGGTTCCTCATTCATTGATTGGAAATTTGTTTGATGCAAGTGGATATTGTGAAATTTTCAATCTGAAAATACTACTGCAGTGATTGATTTATTTCGCTTACTTATTGATAATAAGTTATTTACAGATGCTTTAGTAAATTTTGAAATAAATACAACTGCAATATTCACTTTAATCTCAAAGCAGAAGAACAAATAGAACAAGCATAACACAATAGAAACAACCACATGAACACAATTATTTGTGGACAATTGTCCCCAAAAAAACCCAATGTGGGAAAACCGGTGCAACAGATGAGGGTTTATATTAATCTTTAGCAGTGAAAAGATCATTTATAGAATACATGACGAGTAGAACTTTTAGTGAACACCTGAGATGAATTTTCGGGACACTATGGAAGAATTCCCGACACACGGGATGTCCTCCTCTTCCCTCTGCGTCACTCTGCGTGGCCCCTCTGCATAGTCACTGTGCTGGAATACGTAAGTTTGCGTGGAGGGTTAGTGATGCTGCTGAGCGCTGCCTCCCCTTCGTCTTCTACTTGCCTTCTTCTTCGTCTTTGCTGACTTCTCCCTCCTCCTTTTGTCTCTGCAACAGAACCTCTACAACCTCACCCTCTGAAATCAAATTCTCTTACTTCAGAATCGATTTCCTTCAGGTATTGAGAATGTGCCCGACTTTCTTTCCAATTGACCCTCAAGCATTCTCTTATAGTCTTCTCGATGATGAATCAACGACCCATATTATGTCCTTAATCAATGGCTCAGATTAAAAGATGACATTAGCTTTGTTTTCTAGAAGATTCACACTCTTCTTTATTAATACCCTTTAATTATTTAATTTCCCTAAGTTTAGACTTAGGGGTCACTTTAAAATATCTTAATAAAGCCAGATCCGAGTGGAATTTCCACAAATGATTTATAGGTTCTCTGGAATACTGTTGTCCAAGCCTCTCCTCAAAATTTGAGACCTGGAACACTTACCGATGCTATAAAACCAACACTCCCTCTTAGCGAGGAAAGTGTTCAAGCAAGGTTCCAACTATACTGCTCTGATTTTAAAGCATCTGTTGCGCTGTTGATGTCCTAGCTACTGCCCCTCATCTCTCCATTGTTTCCCTTTGTATTGTTGTCTGTGATGCTATCTCTGCAACTGCCTCATCCGTACTGTAGCTCCCTCTCACTCTGAAGACCACCCATTCCTCTACTGGAAAGGGTTCTCAACCATCCCCATCTTTTCTCTGAAGTAAGTAAACTTAATCTTACTTAGAGCCTTGGTGAGGATATTTTCCACCTGTTCTCCTGTAGGAGTGTACCTCAACTATACAACTCCTTGTTGGACATAGTCTCTGATGAAGTGGCACCTAATGTCAATGTGCTTCGACCTATCATGAAACACATGATTCTCAGAGAGCTTGATGCAACTCTGATTATCATACAAAATTCTGGTCGGTTCCATCCTCTTCTTAAGTAAGTTCAAGAGAAGTTTGCGAAGCGATATGGCCTGGCATGAAAATGTGCTTGCTACCATATATTCAACCTCAGCTGAGCTCAGTGCGACGAACTTCTGTTTCTTATTGCACCAAGAAGTCATTCTTGATCTAAGACTGAAACAATACCCACTGGTACTTTTCCAATCCATTGTGCTTCCAGCCCAATCTGCGTCAGTGAACCCACTCACTGGATTTCATAGCCTTTAGTGTACTTCAACCCATACTCGATTGTCCCCTTCAAATATCTGAGAACATGTTTGACTGTTGCCCAGTTAGCCCTCCTTGGTTCCACCATGAACTGACTAAGGGTATTCACTACATAACAGATGTCTAGTCTAGTGTTGATTAGGTACATCAATGATCCACTGACTTACCTATACAAGGTAGGGTCATCCTCATCATCCTCGGACGTGTCTATCTTCTTCTAGTTTGTAATCATTGTCGTAGCCATGGGTCTACAGTCCTCCATCTAAAACTTTTTCAGGATCTCTGTAGTGTATCTTCCTTGCCCAAGGAAAATTTCTCCCTTCTGCTGCCAGACCTCCAAACCAAGAAAATAGTGCGTCTGCCCCAGATCCTTCATGTCGAATTTAGTAGCTAGATTCTCCTTGCAGTATTTGATGAGCTTAGATGATCCAGTCATGAACATATCATCTTACCAAGATTAGCGGCTCATCCCCTACTCTCAGATAGTAGAGGTTTGGATTTGCGTCACTCTTAACAAATCCCATCTTTTGTAAGTAGTTATCAATTCGCCCATACCATGCTCCGGGGGCTTGTTTTAGTCCATATAGGGATTTCTTAAGCCTGCATACACGAGTCTTCTGTGTGTGTGTCTCAAAGCCCTCTAGTTATTCTATGTACACTTCCTCTTCTATCACCCCATTCAAAAATGTTGTCTTGACATCCATCTAGTGAATCTCCCATCCCATCTGCATGGCGAGAGAGATGATGGATCTGATTGAAGTGTGCCGAGCTACAGGGGCGAAGGTTTCTTCATAGTAAATCCATTCCTTTTGTGCATACCCCTTAGCCAAAAACCTGGCTTTGAACTTCTCTATGCTTCCATCTGTAACATACTTGATCTTGTAGATCCACCTTGATCCTACAACCGATATGTTCTGAGGTCTACATACTACTTCCCACACATCGTTCGTCATGATGGAGCTATACTCCTCCACCATGGCATCTACCCATACTTGATGTTGAGTTGCCTCCTGAAAACTAGAGGGTTATCCAACCTGTGCTACCAGTGCCTGGTACCTGTTAGGTTGCCTACGTACCCTCTTCCCATCTCTAGGGTCTCTAACAAATTCTTCTTCATCCCTCAAAATCTGTTGGAGCTCTTTGCTCATTCTTCCACTGGTAGTGGGTGGATTTTCTTGCTCTCCTGCTTTATCTTCTTCGAAAGAACTTTCCTCAAAATCCTTGTGCCATGGAGAGGCACTCGAGTCATCCTTTGTAGGACGCTGAGGCCATAATAGTGGATCCTCATGAACCTGTGTATCTGTAGCCATTTACCAGGATCTTCTAAAGGCTCTCTCCTCCATGAATTTCATGTCCCACCTTACTACGATCTTCTTGTTTTCTAGAATATAGATGCGATATGCCTTCGCATTTTCACTATATCCCACAAGATAACCCTTCTCTGCAATCTAATCCAATTTCTTCCTCTTCTCATCAGGTACGTGGCAATACACTATACTGCAAAATATCCTGAAATGGCTCACCTCAAGCTTACTGTCAGTGAACACACTCTCAGGGGTCACCTTCCCCAATGCTCTATGGGGCACCCTGTTTTGCACATACACTGTTGTATTGTAGGCTTCTGCCCACAGAAATTTGTGCATGTCTTTTTCATATAACATCGCCCTTGTAGCTTCTACAATGGTCCTGTTCTTCCTTTCTGCAATTCCATTATGCTCTAGATTGTATTGAGTTACCCATTCTCTCTTGATGCCTTCCTTTGCACAAAAACTCGTGAAGTATTTATCATTATATTCTCCACCATTGTCTGATCGCAGCTTCTTGATCTTCTTTCCAGTCAAATTTTCTACCAAGGCCTTGAATTCTTTGAATCGCTCAAAGACTTCATCTTTGGTTTTAAGAAAGTAGATCCATGTTTTCCGGGAATGGTCATCAATAAAGGTAGCAAAATATTTTGCACCACTGAGAGCAGCCGTGGACATTGGCCCGCAGATGTCTGAGTCTATCAACTCCAGTACACTCTTGGCCCTACTGCTGCTTCTTGGAAATAATGCCTTGGCATACTTCCTTAGTACACATCCCTTGCAGACCTCATATTTCCTTGTGTTGAGTTCTGGAGCTCCCATGACAGTATTCTTGAGGATCTTCAAGGTTCCATGATGTAAATGCCCCATTATTCTGTGCCATAATTCATTCATATCTCTTTCATATGTACTATCGATTAGTGCCATTGGAGACTCGAGTTGAAGCTTATACAACTTATGTCTCCTTAATCCAATTTGTGCCTTTATTTTCTAGCTAGGATGTTTGACATAAAGTTTATTTCCAACAAAGTATACATCGTAACCCTTGTTCTGGAGCTGAGACACAGGGAGTAAGTTCATCCCCAATCCTGGTACATGCAATACATTTGTGGCCCGAAGCTTGTTCGCAACTTCTGTCTGAAATATTATGGTTCCTCTACCAACATGGGTACATTTGGCCTTGTTTCCCATCGTGATATGAAAGTTCATCTGCTCTCCCTGTTAGCTCGAAAAACATTCTCGAACTCCTGTCATGTTAGCAGATTCTCCACTGTCAATATACCAATCTCCTGGAGAGGTCGTGCTTGAGACACACGTGAAATCCTCTTCTAGTCTGGATGCCAAAAATAACATGTCATGGTCCCTCTATTTCTCTGGAGGACTGTGTGAGCCCTTCTGAGGAGCTGCTACAACTATGTCATATCTCAGTTCCATTGCAGAACCTCCTCTTCTGTCTTTTTCCTTTAGTTCTGATACCATGTGAAATTTTCAATATGAAAATACTACTGCAATGATTTATTTATTACGCCTACTTATTTATAATAAGTTATTTACAGATGCTTCAATAAATTTTGAAATAAATACAACTTCAGTATTCACTTTAATCTCAAAGTAGAAGAACAAATATAACAAGCATAACACAATAGAAACAACCACCTGAACACAGTTATTTTTGGATAATTTTCCTCAGAAAAACCCAATGTGGGAAAACCAGTGCAACAGATGAGAGTTTATATTAATCTTCAACAGTGAAAATATCATTTACAAAATACATGATGAGCAGATCTTTTAGAAAACACTTGAGATGAATTTTCGGGACACTCCGGAAGAATTCTCGACACACGGGAGGTCCTCCTCTTCCCTCTGCGTCACTCTGCGTGGCCCCTCTATGTAGTCACTGTGCCGAACTGCGTAAGTCTGCGTGGAGGGCTAGTGCTGCTGCTCAGCATTGCCTCCCCTTCGTCTTCTGCCTTCCTTCTTCTTCGTCTCTGCTGAATTCTCCCTCCTCCTTCTGTCTCTCCAACCCAGCCTCTACAACCTCACCTTCTGAAATTGAATTCTCTTACTTCAAAATCGATTTCCTTCGGGTACTGAGAATGTGTCTGGCTTGCTTTCCAAATGACCCTCAAGCCTTCTCTTATAGTCTTCTCATTGATGAATCAACGACCCAGATTATGTCCTTAATCAATGACTCAGATTAAAAGATGTCTTAATCTTTGTTTTCTAGAAGATTCACACTCTGCTTTATTAATACCCTTTAATTATTTAATTTCCCTAAGTTTAGACTTATGGGTCACTTTAAAATAATTAATTATTTTAATAAAGCAAGATCTAAGTGGAATTTCCACAAACGATTTATGGGTTCTCTAGAATACTGTTGTCTAAGCCTCTCCTAAAAATTTGAGACCTGGAACACTTCCCGATCTTATAAAATCAACAGATATAAAGGGAAATGATGGTAGGAGATGGACTCCATGTTATTCCTTCAATACTCGTGGATAGATCCATAATAGCTACAATTGTACAACAATTGACATAATATGCATTATATTTTAAGGGGGGGCTTTCTTCCCATTGGATTTTCCCTCTTGACCTCATTTTTTGTCATACTTTTATATATCTTTCATACATGAGTACCTAAAATGGCTAAAAATTGTTGGGACTCATTTATTATGCATATACCAATTGTTTTTCAAGGGGAATGTTGGAGTACATACCCATTACCTATTGTTTAGGAGGACTAATATTTATAGCAATTTCTATTTTTAATGTGTCTATTTTTAGTAGGTGTTGCCACATAGGACCACATGTGCTAGTGACTAGGGAGTGACATGGCCATGACACTTCCTTATCCTTATCCTCCGACACAAGTGTGATCTTCCCTTCCTATTTTCAAAGATAACCTAATCCACTTACCTTTTCTTCTTGGAAACCTTTTCTCATGAGATTTAGTCCAAATTTTGGAGTTTTGTTGTACTTTTGAAGCTAGGAGTTGCATGTGTGACTTCTCTCTTCAGTTCTCACTTATTTATGGTTGGTCTTAACATTTGTCAACTCTATTATTGATTCCAACTCCTTTTTGGGGCTAGTTAATCAAAACTAAGGGGAAGTTGTTTATTTCTTTTTGAGCATGCACTAAGAAACCCGAACCTAGTGTCCATTGATCCTCTCTCCTAGAGATTATTATAACTATGTAATCATGGCATTGGATGTAATGACAAGAACTTGAGTTGGTCTCTTTCGTCACTCATTCTATTGTTTATCTCGTCTCTATTGTCTCTACTTGAATTCGTCTTTTATTTTTTGTCTTCTTTCTAATTTTTCAAAAGCTTGCAAGTAGTATTTATTTCTTTTTTGATAACTAGATTCTTGTGTTCTTTAGATAAAAATCTACCATGGTATCGAAGCTTTTATGATATTAATGATTCAAAAGTCTAACATAAATAAGTCACACATAAGCAACAATAGTATTATTTTTGAGTGGGATGGTAGTGTTATGGAAACGATGGAAAGTGCTATGTATGATTAAGATATAGGGTATGCTATTCACCGTGATTCCTAGTAGTAAAATTTGTCCTAAGTTAAAACACACTTATCTAAGGACAATTATGTGACCTCATGGTGCACCAGGAAAAATAATAAATATTTACTTAGTGAAGATTATTATTAGTTCAAATCCAATGTTTATTTCTTTCATGATAAGTTAGAAACCTTTCACATCACTTCTAAGCAAGGAACTCACACATCCAATCATATCAACTACAATAGTTAGAATACATATGATCTGAAATGTAGGGCACAAGATTTGATATACCATGGCAGAGTCGATCTAAAAGAGCTAAGATATGTATATGATGAAATTAAGTGGAAGGACATGTTTGAATCTAAGGGAATGAGCAAGAGATTCATCAAAGTAGCATCATTACACCCTAGTGAGTGTGTCTTTGAAGGTCGTTACCTTGAAAGGGAAACACAACCTTCACACATGGACCAATAAGCCATTATATGCACTCATAAATCATTTTTGTAGCATCATTACACCCTAGTGAGTGTGTCTTTGAAGGCCGTTACCTTGAAAGGGAAACACAACCTTCACACATGGACCAATAAGCCATTATATGCACTCATAAATCATTTTTGAGATTTGAAAACACATCTTGTTCTTTGTATTTATGCTTGTCTAAAGATAATGTTGTGGATAAGCCTAAGATTTAATTATTAAGGGCAGTGAAGAAGGTTTTCTAAAATTTGATGATGTATTGTATCCTTGAGAAGTTTATTTCAGCGTTGTCCAATTTTGGATAGAGGAGAATTGTATTTGTGCAAGCCATCTTGGGCATGATTTTGATGTTATTGGTCATGTTTATGTTGATTTTATAGAGTTCAACTTAACATCCATGAATATTCCAACTTCTTTATACATGATGACTAATCTAATCCCTATTTTGGTTTACATGGGAAGGACTTTGTTTGTAAAAAATGAGCTAGGGTGGCTCCATTGGTGGCATGATTACACCTAACTCTTGCATATTTCTCATGTAGAGTAGGAATAGGAGGAAAAACATTTACAAACCACTAGAGTAGAATAATAAGCTCTACGTTATGAGCATTTATTTTCATGTACTTAGGTATTGTTGGCTTGTTCCTTTCTTATAAATCCAATTTTGATGTAATAAGCTCCATAAACATGTGAATGTGGTGTTCAGGGATGAGTTATGGATCCATCAAGCCACATATTGTATTCCTCTTGCTCGGAGGATCTTCTCATAGGTACATTGGAGATTATAGTGTGGTCATGCACTCTTCTCTAAGAGTACATGTCCCCAGATAGGAGCAAGATTCCACTCTTCATATTCACGTGAGTGGTAATTGCGTATTTTCAAGGGTAACTTATTAGGATGTTAATGGACTACATATCACCTATTATTCTTGATTAGGGATAGTCCTTCTTAGATGAGTGGGCATAGTTATTCCCATTGATGTTCATGTTCTTGGTCACCTTGGTTGATCTTGTTTTGATCACTTAATGGGTATTGATGATGTTCCCATTGTTAATGTTATGGTGTTGGTTATATCTATGATCGTGTGCTCCTATGTGATGGCTATCTTTATGCTTTAGATCAACTTTTCTGCAATGCTAGTGCTTCATGGTGGTGCTCCTTACACTATTGGTGTGATGTGAATATATATATATATATATATATATATATATATGAATCTCTTTTGGAGGAGTTTCTAATGGAGTACCCTAGCTCCTGTTTTTTCTATTATACTCCTACAATGATATTTGATATGATGGGTAACTCTTTGTGAGCACTTACTTTCTTGCCACATTTTAAATAACCTAAGATTTCAAGGTTGATTTTGGCTTGGTTTATGGATCACACATATTACATAGAGAACCTTAGGTTTTCTTTTCTCTATAGTCATACATGAGGGAATATACACCTCATCTTGGTGAGTGCTCCCAACTTTTAGGGATTTCCAACACTTTGCAAAGTGTACTAAGGGTTTTCAACACTTGGATAGAGATGGATGAAATGACACCTTGGGAGAGGGTGCCCTAGAGTTTTACATACTATTGACCTATTAAAGTCATGTACGATTTGATAAACTCCTGCTTTAGTGGAATGCTCCCCTTCATCATGGTTTTCTAGGATCCTAAGAGGAGCCAACCCACTTCTTGTTACACATATGGTTTACATAACTAGAGTGTCTTGGTTCAGGTTCTATTTTGAGGTTGACATTGCACTTTTAATGAATTTACACCCCACTTCATGGAGCACTCAGTTACTTGCATGCATGTGGAGGCATGAACCAACTCATTATTTCATTGGATAGTCGATATAACACACACGTGGAGGTTGTTGAGGCCCTTTTGATGACATATCACTTGATATGTGGTGTTTTCTTTATGTTAGTCTACTTTCTACCTTGAGATCCACCTCATATACCTTGAACTTGGTGATTGCAGACTTTGGACATCCCACTTTATTAGTTTGATGGCAATCTATTGAGGTTGGTTACACTTTGAAACTTGGAAATGATGACCTGACGCATTCCACTTGAGTGCTCCACTTCTTGAGGCATCTATTCACTTGAGGAGAGCATCTTACACATGTTTCTATGCCATTTCTTGTGGGTGCCCAAACATTTGGAGGAATTCCAGCTTGGAATGGTGATTACACATGCACGTGGAGGTCGTCCACCACTACTTCAATATTGGGATCATGCTACACATTCTTGCACATGTATTTGAATAAATCAATCCATTCCATGCTCCTTTATTGAGGTCATTCCACTACAGGCATTCATATTTAACATGTGGGACACTTCAAGAAGATGCATTTGCTACTCTTGGATATTAGATTTGGTTTATTTTCCAAACCAAGGAGGCACCCTTATTTTTTGGCTCTATTTTTATAAATTTCTTGTAACTAAATCCTTCTTTATTCTTTGTTGACTTACGTGAGGATGACAATTTATTCATTTCCTATCAAATGACAATAGCTTGAGTGGTAGATAACATGTTTAATTCCCCCTCCACTTGGGTTCTATTCTCCATAGACATGCTAGCTTGTGTGGCAAATTTTTTAACATGTTCAAAACCATGATGAGAAATTCTTGTAAACTCAAAGGGGCAAGAAATTTTGAATATCTTGATATTGAGGTGAATAGTAGTAGTCATTATGATTTGATTATGAGTCTTGCCTAGAATAATCCTCTAAAGTTACTGATTCACTAGTCATTGTTAAAAAAATAGTTTATTTATTTCATAGAATATTTTATTGGAGGAAGTTGAAGATCTCAACAAACTTCTTGCTAATTTTAGTAAACAAGTAGTTGAGATAATTATTTTATTGTATCCCTTGGAGAGAAAAATGGAGTTTGGAAAACATATACTATTTTATTGTATGGAGGAGATGAACTCAAACCTATATAAGGGTTTGATCACTTGCAATTTGAGAATTTTTGGTGTAACGAAAGTTGGTCAAAACCATTGGAATAATATTAGTCTTTATTTTGTCTAAGTGATGTATTAATATTGGCACAATTTCTTTATGCGTGGCTATTTTTTCTAGGTGCTACAATTGGAGGTTTGGTTGTAGGTATGTGGATGACAAAGACAAATCAAGAGCTAAAGAAATGTGCATTTATCTTATTGGAAAGGGCTAGGGTGATGGTTTCCTCCCTCTCACCTCCTTTTTGTGTCATTTGCCTTCAAGATAAAATATCATGTACGCTATATTAATTGATTAGGTATATTTGTAGCCCGTATTTGGTAGGGACCACTTTTGAAGCTTGTTTTCAATAGTGGATATGTTATAGACCCTTTCCACCATTACACTTGCAGATTAAGGAGCCAAGTTAGGGGTTTTAGTTATGCATATCAGATGGTTGATTACTACTCCCAAATCCATTTTAGACCCGCTTTCTGGAATTTATATATGACTCTATCGCCTAAGCAAGGCAAAAGCCTTCCTTTCATCCACCATTCCCCAACAAATACAAATTCATTTTTCATTTTCATTTGTTGTTCAAGTTGCTAACCTTTCTCATACTTTGACCACATACTACATAGACATTAAGCTTAAGTAACAATAGGGGAAACCCCCTAGTTGGGATTACATTTTACCTAGCCTAACGTGCAGAAGAGAGTTAGTGAGGTGACAATGACAAACCTCTTAGTTCCACAAGTCTTCACCTAGGTGCCTTAGGCTTTACATTTTTGGGTGATAGCTTCTGTGGTAACACCATGTTACCATTTTTTGTGACTAGCGCCTCTCCATCATGATTGACCCCTTTCATGTGACTAACACTTAATCTTCAACGTGTTGATCTTTCAACACCATGGCTCTATTTGATTAGCACCAACTCAATGTCTGAATTAGTAGCTAGTTCATCATGCCACGTACACACAACATAACATATTGGAGTAACCTAATGGACAAGTTGGATGATCAAAGTTGACCAAAGCAACTTAGGGAACACCTAAATAATTAGATTTAACAAAGTCGACATATGCCCAAGTTGACTTGATTTTAGAGAAAAAGGGGATGATCATCCATCCTAGCTTAATATGTTGGAGGTTGAACATTAGGGACCTCCTCCATTAATGATTTAATCCTCCATTTTTATTTAAAATTTCTAACATTTGTACTTTTAAAATTTTTAGATAGTATTTTATGAGTTCTTGATTGTAGCTTTGTGATATATAGATATCACGTGCATAACTCGAGCATACAATGCTAGTTTACAAAATTTCAATCTCTAATCAATTTTGTACTAGATTCTATATTAACAATACATTTTATTTAATTTGTATAATATTATTATTTACAACAACCTTTTAACAATTTCCTTTAAAATCAGGGACACTTACGGCAGTATGTTAACATCAATTCTAGCAGTGTCTTTTTAGTGAGAATAAATTCATTATCAATTTAAGTAAGAAAAAAATTGAATTACAAAAAGCAAAAACAAGAAAACTAGTAATCCACTATTTTGAAGTTAAAATCTCATTCATGCATTTTCTTTAATTATGGTTTGCTTTTGAATTTGGACTTCAGGAGATAATCCCGCTAAGTTGTCAATATTTTTAAATCCCAAGAAAATAAATAAAAATATACATCAAATATTTTTTATATTCCAAAATAAAACTCGTAACCAAAAGACGCATTGATTCTTTAAAATTTTATTTTATGCCATCTGCATCTTAGTGGCGGGCCTCTTTCAGATAACATGCTCTGTTATACGCTAGCTGAGGGAATGAGCTTTATCGGAATATTTTTCTGAGATGGAATTCCACCTTCATAATCACAAATACATGAAGAATTTCTGTAGTTGTTGTAGTTACGAAATTTTAAGCAGGTTCTGATCTAATTCGGCTACAAAGTAAGGGGCGACGGTAAGAATTAGAAAAAACAGATCATTGACTTAGCTACAAAGTAAGGGGCGACGGTAAGAATTAGAAAAAAACAGATCATTGACTTAGTGTAGTTGTTCCATTCGTGATACTTCAGCCAGGTGTTGAATTGTTTTCCACTAAAATGGAAGCAGCAGAGATAAGAATTCAGCCTCCTCCTTCACAGTGAATGAAAATTTATACCTTACAGTTCCATCTTTACATCCTAAAAATCTTATCATGATGGTCATGAAATCAAGGTAACAATACTACTGGCAACGATATTAATTTGCGAGAAAATGTGTATAGCCGTATGGTTATGGGAATCACATCCCCAATATCGCCTCCTGCTTGCCCTCAACAGAGACGAATTTTATGACAGGTATTCGCTCATTTCAGATCACCTCACCCACATACAAAGCCGCGTTGATTGTATCTCATTTTGATGTTTCCTGATCTCAGGCCGACTGAGGCTAGGCATTGGTGGGAAGGTGAGGAGATTCTTGGGGGAAGGGATGGCAAGGAAGGAGGAACATGGCTGGCTTCTTCTAGGAATGGACGTCTTGCTTTTGTCACCAATTTTAGAGAGCCTACCTCCATTCCGCTTGCAAAATCCAGAGGAGAGCTTGTCACCAGGTTCTTACGGGTATGCCTATAATCCATCCACTAGTCAGGTTTTCTGTTTTCTTTTGTGTAATGGTTTTTGTTGATTATTGAATGGCATGCTAAGCAATGGTTTTATTTTTATATATTGGAGATTTCAGTACATGTGTTGTTTTCTTTTGCCACTTAACTGAGTTCAAAGGGTTGGATTCTCACCAAAGTTGGCTCTGGTTAATTGCTTCCTTTTTACCTGATCTAGGTTAAAGACAATTTCTGCTATTACATCATGCGGTGCAGGAATAGTGGCAATGACAATCTCACATGTTTCTGATATTTCTTCATGCTGTGCACGATTAGTGTCAATGACAATTTCCCTTGATGTTCATCTGTTACACCACATAAATAATTTTACAAATTAATTTTATTAAATATTTTCTGCTAGGGAATTTACTGGGTCGAACTTTTCAGACCTTTCCTTAGAAGTGCAGGACTTTATAGGTGATTAGAGAGCTGGTTAGTTGAATTTTGTAATACCATTATTTCTTCTTCTTCTTTGGACTGGTGTCCATTTATCATGATGCGACAAGTTACCCTTTCTTTCTTAATATGAAAGAGTTTACAATTACTGTAGCCCAGGACTTAAAACACAGATGCTATTGGAGAAATCTGAACCCCGGTGGGGGTGATGATGATCACAACTTCCAGCTTTCACCATATTGAACAAATCACTTTGACAAGAATGCCATTAATTCTATGTTTAAATGCTTTTGTTAGACACTGGGTTTCTTACTCTACTATGACCTCTGACCATTTTTCTTTTTTTTGCCTTTTACACAATTTGATGCCCTGTATTTCATAAAACCCCAAAAAACTACAGCGATACAGTATGGGTGAATTCTTCTTAGGAAATTTTCTTGCAGAGATCATAGAGCATATCAATACTGTATTACTATCTGTTTTGTATTTGTAACCCATCCACCCCACAAAACAAAATACAAGTATATCATCTCACCAGTCATTGTGTTCATTCTCGCCTTTTATACGTTTTTTCTGTTTACTTATTATTTCTTAAACTCTCACAGAAAATATCGCTGTATAATCAACTGTCATAGTAATTAAACTCTATTGTGAATGAGGCAATTCATTATGGAGATCTTTATCGCTGAAATGCTAGAGCGAAGGAATGTTCTACCATTGTCTGCCCTGTATTTGACAAAAATCTAAAAAATACAGCGATATTATCTCACCAGTCATAATATTTCACTTGATACCTTTTTGCAAGGAAACTTTGATGTGGATATTCAGGGGATGTTTCCCCACATTTGTGTATGGCATCTCTAGTAAACCTAGCCCTACTAACATGGGGAATTTGAATCAGGCATCTGTTGGCACAGAATTAGTGAATTGTCCAACAACATTGGTGACAACCAGTCAAACTAACCTCTTGGGCTATAACCTCTGACACTTATTTTCCTCTTCTAGACATTTCTGTTTTCTGCCCTGTGTTTGATAGAACATCCCAAAAATACAGCTCCATTATCTCACTTGCCATAGCGTTTAAAATTTATTGTAAATGGATCAATCATCATAAGAATTCTTTATCATGGAAATCCCGGAGCATCAGAATATTCTACTATTCTCTGCCCTGTATTTGATAAAACCCAAAAATACAGCTATATTGTCTCACCCGTCATTGTAATGAACTCTATCGTATCATGGAAATCTTATAGCATAGGGATATTATACTATCATCTGCCCTGTATTTGATAAATATAATGTCCCTAGGGAAAATTTTGCCCTTATGTTTATTGGAACATAAGACAATATTGTACTACTAAACATAATATTCCTTTTTTAAGTCAACAAATGGACAGTGAATGCATAACAATGTAAATCAGGAGATGATTCTCAACAATACGAACAATATGTTCAGATACTCTGTCCACAGATTTACTTCTAGGGCTGTTACACCACCAGAGTCAGCTGTACAGCACCTAACAATTTAGTAACAATAACAACACTAACTACTACAACAATTATCCAGCTTACAGTTTCTCCACTATTGCTGACTCTTCCCCCACAATTTCGCTTCCTTGCTATCCCGTTGCCCATGGAGAGCCCTAATGGGCTTGTTGCTGTTCTAGCTGCTTACTCAGACTGTCTTTTCCACCCCAACTTCACTTTGCTGCCACAAACTGTGACTGAGAATGACCTGGAGATGAACTGCTGTCCTAAACAGTGCTCAGACCAGGGCCCCCATCCACAGGATAAATTCATAGGTGTCTTTGCTACCACAGTTATGCCTTCAAGGGTGAACCGCTGCCACATAAATGCATTCCCACTGTCACATTGTCACATAAATGCATTCCTGCTGCCACAGAAAGATCAATGAGGTAGGCCGCTGCTGCCACAGAAATGAGTCCATGCTGCCACAGAAAGATTAATAAAGTAGGCCACTGCTGCCAATGAGTTGATGCTGCCATGGAAAGACCAGTAAAGTAGACCACTGCCTTAGAATTGTTCCTTTACTGCCCAAACAGATTATGCCACAGAATTGATGAAGAATGCCCAGAAAGTAGCAATCTGCTTCACAGGATGGCTTGGCCAGGTCTGTCCCTCAAACTAGTTCAGCAAACCCAAAGAAACAAATGCTAGGATTACAAACAAAGATTAAGATAGGGACTGACTAGGGTGGAATCTTTCACCACCGAAAACGAGTCAGAGAGAAGGGTCTTAAAACCCCTGAAAGACCTTAGAGCCTCAGCTCATCAGATCAAGAAGAATAATATCAATAACCCATGATGCTTGCCCTCACAATGGCTCTGTTAGGTCCCTATATTACTAGTATAGTCCCTTATTGTTGTTAGTGTAACTCCCTTATTGTTATTGTTGTACCCCTGTAACCCCATATTGTTATTATTGTGCCCTTACATTATTATTGTTAGGTCGGCTAGGATTACATTGTGGCCCCATGGGCTCTTATATATAGAAAGGAGGTTTTGGTCATTTGTATCATCGAAGACTTGTTCATTTATGTAATGTATTGGAGGTTTCCCCCTCGAAGTGGCTGATTTCTAAGGCGTTGAACTCTCTTTTCTTCTATTTTTAGAGCTGGTTTCATAAGATTTGGTATCAAAGGTTTGGATTCTAGGGTTTTGCTGCTCCAAACATGTCATCGTGGCATTTTCGCTATAACTTTTTTGTCTACGAAGGTTCAGAAGCTGAAATTTTTACAGCGCGAAGCCAAAATCCTGAGGAACGTCGTGGAAAAATTCAGATCTTGGTGCGCAATATTTTCGGAGATATGATCTATGGAAGTTAGGGATTTTTGCAGGCTCCTGAATTTAACCTAAATAGATCATCGTGGCATTTTCGCTATAACTTTTTTCTTACGAGGGTTACGAAGCTGAAATTTTTACAGAGTGAAGCCGAAATCAGGAGGAAAGTCGTGGAAAAATTTCAGAGCTTGATTCGCAATATTTTCAGAGATAGGGTCTGTGGAAGGTAGGGATTTTTTAGGCTCCCGAATTTTATCTCAAAGAGGTGACCGTGGGAAAATCATCATAACTCTCTCTCTGAGCATTGGATTGGAATTTTGTAAAAAGTGGCCGCAAGTACACGGACCGTTGTTTCTTTTGTATCAATTTCAGAGCCGAAGAAGGAAACAGTGACACTTGGCACGTCGTACAAGTTCGCTCTACTGAACCAATCCATAATTAGGTCATTGTGGGAGATTGGGCATAACTTTGCCTTGAAGAATCCAAATCAGGTCAGACCTCTGGCATTTGAAAGAAGATTCAGAGGGTTACTACAGGGCCAAATTTCAGATATTGAAAATCCGAAATCACAGAGATAATTCAATTTCAATATCGAGCTCCTCAAAATCAAGAAAAATGTGTGTATTTTTTTTTCAAATTGCATAAGTCTTATTTGAAAAATCAGTTTTAAGTGATTCCAAAGGCCTATTGAGCATATATATCAGTATTGGGTTCTAAAATGCCTCTTAAAAAGAATTCAACACCCATTAAGCCCTCAGAGTACTCTACTATGACTCATGAAGATGAAAAATTGCAACATGATCTATCAAAACTACAAGAGCAAGTGCACCAAATTTCGCTCTCGCAAAGAGCAACAAAAAATGAAATGGAAGTTTTGAAGAAAGACGTGGAAGCGAAGATGGATGGTTTGAAGAAAAGTGTGGAAGCTAAGATGGATGGCATGGAAGCTGGCATGGAAGCTAAGATGGATGACATGGAAGAAAAAATGAAAGACAACATGGAAAACATGAAGAATGATCTAAAATCAGACATAGAAGGTTTGACAAAGTTGATACAAGAAATGTTTCCTAATAGTGAAAAGATAGTAGAGGAAACTCATGATGAGAACAAAATAAATGTTAATCGTGATTTCATAAACTCTAATGTTGGATGGAAGAACCACCATATTCCAAAGATGGATATGAGGAAGTTTGATGACAAAGATCCCGTAACATGGATACTATAGATGGAGCAATATTTTGATCTCAATAATGTGCAAAACACACAAAAGGTACGCATTGCAACTTTACATTTAGAACAAAATACATTTGTATGGAATCGATGGCTTTGCTCCCGTAAAAAAATTGCACTTGGTCAATTTTTATGGAGGAAATGATAGCACATTATGAGGATACAAAGAGCAACACCTTCTTTAGCCAATTGATAAATCCCAAACAAAAGGGTTCAGTGGGGGAGCGCATTGAGGACTTCCAAATATTGAATATAAGGGTAACTGATATTCCAGAGGAACACATGATTGATGTCTTCATAGGGACTTTAAAGGATAACATCCAACATGAAGTTCGCGTTTGGGGATTTTGTAGGGCTGGTGTATCTGTGTTGGCAAGAAAATTGAATGTAAAATTATGGCGACAAGGAAGCCGCCCACTCACATCTATAAAGATGGAAGTGTTGCTACTCCCAGACTTCCACAACCTACAAGGTTGACACCACAACAATTGGAAGAAAAAAGAGCAAAAGAGCTTTGCTACAGTTGTGATAGCAAATACACTAAAGGTCATAAGTGTGCTGAGAAGAAACTATTTTACATAGATTGTGAAGAGGAGGAAGAAAATGAACAAGAAACTTCAAAAGAAGAGGATATACACCAGGAACCAACCGTAGAAGAAGAAGAAATGAGTCTGACCATATCGTGTAATGCATTGGCAGGAATTACCACTCCTCAAACTCTTAAGATAGAAGGACATATCAAGAAGAAAAAGGTAATAATGTTGATTGATTCGGGTAGTACCCATAATTGTATTCATTGTAAGGTAGCCAAGGAATTGAATTGTTTCCTTTACCCAACACCATAATGTCAAGTGATGGTTGCAAATGGAGTAACTATAAATTGCTCTGGAAAATGCCATAATATCAAGCTAGCCCTGGGGGAATATGTATTGAATAGTCCAATGCTTTCCATTCCAATGGGAGGTGCTGATGTTGTACTAGGAGTACAATGGTTACAATCTTTGGGGACGGTAGCTTTTAACTTTCAAGAACTTTTCTTGAAATTTTTTTCGGAATGAAAGGAAATCGAATTACGGGGTATCGCAGGGAAGCTAGGAAAGATAATAAGCTCTAATGTCATGACAAAGCTTCTGAAGAAAGCACAACGAGGCGTAATTGCACAATTATGCTCACTAGAAGTTCCAACATCAAAATCATCTATTTCTCCAGATCTCCAAAAAGTCTTGGACAGTCATTCCAAGGTGTTTGAAACTCCCAAAGGACTCCCCCACCTATTCGTGATCATGAGCATGCTATTCATTATTTGATTCCAGAAGTGTTCCTCCAAATATCGCCCACAGATATCCTTATGTCCAAAAGAGCGAAATTGAACGTATGATTGCAGACATGTTAGAGGCCGGTATAATTCAACCTAATCAAAGTTATTTCTCTGCTCCATTAGTATTGTTGTGCAAGAAGGATGGATCATGGCACATGTGTCTAGATTATAGGGAGCTTAATAAGCTCACTATTAAAGATAAATTTCCCATTCATGTGATTGATGAATTACATGGAGCAATTATTTTGGCTGGTGTTGATTTTCGTTCTCGTGATATCATCAAATACTTCAATGAAACTAAGGGCCAAGAAATCTAAAAAAATCATTTCAAACTCATGAGGGTCATTATGAATTTTTTTTCATGCCTTTTGGCCTTACCAATGCTCCTTCTACATTTCAAGGGTTGATGAATTCCATTTTCAAACCATTCCTTAGAAAATTTTTGCTAGTATTTTTTGATGATAAACTAATCTACAACAGGTCTTGGAAGGATCATGTTGAACATGTTCACAGGGTGCTCAAACTATTGTAGGAGAAACAATTATATGAAAAAACATCCAAATTTTTCTTTGGAGTACAAGAGGTGGAATATCTGTGTCATATTGTATCTCACGAGGGAGTTAAGGTAGACCCTAACAAAATTAAAGCCATTAAGGAATGGAAAGACCCCACAACCATAAAGCAGTTGCGAGGATTTCTCAGGTTAACAGGGTATTAACACAAGCTTGTTAAGAATTATTGGATAATAGTAGCACCTCTAACAACATTATTGAAGAAAGATTCATTTTCATGGACTCCTGAAGCAACTAAGGCCTTTGAACATCTTAAAGAGGCAATTTGCCTAGCATCGGTCTTAGCTACGCCAGACTTCACAAAAACCTTTATTGTGGAATGTGATGCCTCAGGAAATGGAATTGGTGTTGTTTTAATGCAAGAAGGAAGACCCATTGCTTTTGAAAGTTGTCCAATCAAAGGAAAGTATTTACAAAGGCTATTTATGAGAAGGAAATGTTGGCAATACTACATTCACTAAAGAAATGGCGAACTTACCTAATGGGAAGACACTTCAAGGTAAAAACTGATCATGATAGTCTTAAACACTTTTTGGAACAAAGACTATCGTCAGAAGAACAGCAAAAGTGGGTCACAAAGATGTTGGGTTATGACTTTGAAATAATCTACAAAAAAGGAAAGCTAAATGTTGTTGCAGATGCACTCTCAAGAAAGAATGAAGAGGTGGAAGCATTGCTTTGTGCCATTTCTATTATCCAACCAGATTGGATAACCGAAGCAAGAGATGAATGGAAGAAGGACGAAGAAGTATGGACACTCATTCAAAAGTTGCAGCAAGATCCTAGTACATCTGATACATTTAGTTGGAAAAATGATTCCTTATGGTACAAAGATCGCTTATATCTTTGTAAGAATTCCCAACTAAAACAAAAGATTCTTTTGGAATTACACACTTCTCCTTTAGGAGGACACTCGGGATTTTTAAAAACTTACCACAGGGTGAAGAAAGAATTTTTTTGGGATGGCCTTAAATCTGATATTCAAAAGTTTGTGGCGGAATGTTTGTTTTGCCAGCAGAATAAAGTGGAAACAATTAAGACCCCAGGACTTCTACAACCTTTATCCATTCCAAGTCAACGTTGGGAGGAGATTTCAATGGATTTTATCACAGGTTACCTAAGTCCGAAGGAAAGAGTGTCATCATGGTGGTAGTTGATAGACTTACCAAGTATGCACACTTTTGTGCATTATCTCATCCATTTAAAGCAAGTACAGTTGCTACTACATTTATGGACACAATTCAAAAGCTACATGGAAACCCAAGGGTTATTGTGAGTGACAGAGATCCCATTTTTACTAGAAATTTTTGGACAGAGTTATTTTCTTGTTTGGGTACTCAATTAGCTCATAGCTCATTTTATCATCCTCAATCTGATGGTCAAACTGAGATAGTAAATAAATGTTTGGAAGGATATCTTCGTTGTTTTGTATCTGATAAACAAACACAATGGGTCAAGTGGTTACCTCTCACCGAATGGTGGTATAACACTTCCTTCCATACTGCAGCAAAAATGACCCCATTTATGGCACTTTATGGATATCATCCACCATCCATCACATCATCTTTAAGGGAAAATTTAAAGGTTCAAGCAGTGGAAGATCACATCGAGCATCAGCAAGAAGTTCTCCAACTCTTAAAGGATAACCTGAATTTGGCACAAAATCGAATGAAACAACAGGCAGATCAACATCGCATCGAGAGAAGTTTTGATGTAGGAGATTGGGTATTTTTACGGCTACAACCATACAAACAAATGTCCCTCAAGCAAGCTAAGAAGGATAATAAATTATCGCCAAAGTACTATGGTCCTTACAAGGTGTTGCAAAAGATTGGTACTATTGTCGCACAGATTGTCTAGGCACCGCGACAACGGCTCAGATCGGGGGTTGTCACCCTGATCCCCAATCTCTCTATCTAAGCTGTCTCCTTGCAAGCTAAGGGAGGTAGACCCTAACAGAAATGAAGGAAAAGAACTGGTTGAAAACCAACCAATTCAAGAGACACAGCTAGATAATCAAATACTTGTTAAGATGTATGAGATTCTACAAATCCAATTAGATTCAAAACTTTAAAACCAGTGCCTTATGGAGTCAAAAAATCCCGTTATGAAATTAAAGTAAAGTATTTGATATGTAACTGCTGCTATGAAAAATAGATTGACTTAATAATATTCTGAAAATCTGATCACATTGGTGAAAAATTCATTGCTAGAAATTACTAATTACAGATCTACAATTTATCGTACGGTCTTCATCAACTCGCCAATCTGCTCTCTGCGTCCTTCAATCTTGCTTCTATGCTATCCATTGAACGTTGCCCAAAGAAAACCCAATACACTTAAAATTCGTAGAGCAGATTGAAATTTTTCCAACATTACTCAGATTTTTAGAATCACTAATTTAAAAGCACCTGAGATCTTCTCCTTTGTAACAAAATAACACTCAGATTCTTTGTAACTTACGATTGCGTTAAGTCTTAGTTTTAGATTAAAATTTTTTGTTAAGTTTTGGATCTTAGTTTAAAACGTAGATTTTAGATTTTAATAAATGTGTAATGTTAGTTTAGTTCCTAGGTTTAATTCGTTTTTTTTTTTTTTTTTTTTAAATGAACTTTTAGTTTTTAATTTTTAGTTGTTAGTTCGTAGATTAAATTTTAGGTTTTAAAATTTTTTTTTTTTTTTAAACGTTTAGTTTAATTTCGATTTTGGTTAGCGTTAGTTCTTTTAGGAATTTTATTTTAGTTTTAAATTTTAGTTTCTAGTTTTTAGATTTTAGCCTTTAATTAGCGTTTGTTTTAGTTTTGTTTTTAGAATTTCAATTTTTATTCTATTTTTTAGATTTAGAAAAGGTTAAAAACAAAAGATAAAATTTTTCCTTTTAGGACTTTAGTTTTGATTTTTTGTTAAAATTTTTTAATTTTTTTAATGTTTTAGATTTTAATTAACTTTAACTTTAGTTTAGTTTTAAATTTTTTGTTTTAGATTGAATTTTAGATTTTAATCCATAGTTTTAGTTTTATTTGTATATGTATATTTTGTTCAAAAATAATAAAAAATAAAAAAATAAAAAAATTTAAAAAATTCTCAAATTTTTTTATTTCATAGTTAAGTGAGCTTTTAAATTTTTATCCTAAGTTTGACTATATAAAATTTTTAATTTTCGAATTGGGATTATTTGAAACATTTTAAATTTGGAAATATTGATAATATCTGACATTTAATTTCGATGGTACCCTCATGATAATATTTTATCTCGAATTTAAATCGTTGGTTCAAAGATTAATGCTTAGCTGTGGTTAATGATTTTTGAGCTATCTTTAATTGTGGTTTTAAGTTGCTTGAAATTGGTATATAATTGTTTAAAGTTCACTTTGGAAATATTTCAAGTAATGATAAATTGCATGTCTTTATCGAGGATGGTTAATGCATAATTGTGAAGGCATTTCATCGAATATCATTGTGGTCAATCTATTTTTCATAGCAGCAGTTACATATCAGATACTTGACTTTAATTTCATAATGAGATATTTTGACTCCAGAAGGCACTGGTTTTAAAGTTCTGAATCAAATTGGATCTGTAAAATCTCATAAATCTTAACAAGTATTTGGTTATCTAGCTGTGTCTCCTGAATTGGTTGGTCTCCAACAAGTTCTCCTCCTGGATTTCCGTCAAGGTCTACCTCCCTTAGCCTGCAAGGAGACGGCTTAGATAGAGAGATTGGGGATCAGGGTGACAACCCCCGATCTGAGCCGTTGTCGCGGTGCCTAGACATTCTGTGCGACAACAGGTACTATGGCATACAAATTGGAGCTTCCTGCTTCTTCGCGAGTGCATCCAATTTTCCATGTTTCATGCTTAAAGAAGGATATAGGGGACAAACTTCCAGTTCAAACAATCTTGCCAGAACTTGATGAGGAAGGAAAAACCATATTGGAACCTGAAGCAGTCACGGAAACAAGAACTCGACAGCTACGAAATCGATCAATTTCAGAGTATCTCATCAAATGGAAGAACTTACCCACTAAAGATTCTACATGGGAGGACAAGAATTTTATACAGAAGCACCCGGAGCTACTCAAGCATTGAGGACAACACTTTTTTGAAGGAGCGCATGTTAGGTCCCTATATTACTAGTATAGTCCCTTATTGTTGTTAGTGTAACCCCCTTATTGTTATTGTTGTACCCTTGTAACCCCCATATTGTTATTATTGTGCCCTTACATTATTATTGTTAGGTCGGCTAGGATTACATTGTGGCCCCATGGACTCCTATATATAGAAAGGAGGTTTTGGTCATTTGTATCATCGAATAATTGTTCATTTATGTAATGTATTGGAGGTTGCCCCCTTGAAGTGGCTGATTTCTGAGGCGTTGATCTCTCTTTTCTTCTATTTTTGGAGCTGGTTTCATAATAGGCTCCTCTTCCTTACTTATATAGTTTCCCTTTTGGGTTTTCCCTTCTAATTTTAAATTTAAAATAATCTTTAAGTTTCCCTCCAAAACCCCCTTTTTAAATGAACTAATTAATGTTACTTTATAAGAATTGGCTTTTACCCCCTAAGTAACATTAAGCCACAATTTTCTTATAAATTAGACTATGACCTATGACTCTAGAAATATAGCTATACTATCTCACTAGTCAGTGTTTTAATCTCACATTTTTTTCCTTCTTTTGCCTTTTATATATTTTGGCTTTCTGCCCCGTATTTGATAACCACCTGAAAATGTAACTGTATTATCTTACCAATCATATTGCTTGAACTCTATCACAAATGAATCAATTTATCATAGATTTTTTTTTTTGAAATCCTGCAACATAGGTACATTCTCTTATTATTTGCCCTGTATTTAATAAACCCCCCATAAAATACAGTTATATTATCTCATCGGTCATTGTGTTTAATCTTTGAATTTAATTTGTAAAATGAGAGGAAGAGTTGTTGAGGTGACAGTGGATAGCCTTCATGAGTTACACTAAGCTATCACATTGGCATTTGGGACTTTTCAGTTTTGTGGGTGCTAGTTTTTGCTGTAACAAGCATCAAAATAAGAATTTGTACAATTATTTATGACATTTACAATATTTGCATCTAGGTCCCGTTGCCGCAAAATCTAACAAGTCTGGTGCAAAGCCTCACTAGGCGGGGCTGGACCTTATGGCAACCTAAGTCACCTGACACGAGGGCATGAGACACGCAAGACGCAAAAATACGAGAGTTCGACACAGGACACGGAGGCCCCTTGGAACATGACATATTATGATATTACACAAATTCTCATGATGATACAAGTAACAAATTCAATCATAGATTCATGCATGTACATTGTAAGTTTGTAACATTATGAATCATGATTCATGAATGATACAAGTTTACAACTAGAAATTAACCATAAACTGCAGTTTTCTCATTAAGTCATCAAAATCAAAATGTATTACATAGGTACTGAGTCAGGAGTCCTGACTAGGAATGCCAATGGAAAATAACCAATATAAAACAAGGTAGACAATAGAACCCGGAACGGTAGAATAGGAAGGAAAAATGTCATAGGCTGCTGCCTATAGCTCATAGTCATCAACATCAAAATCGACATCAATACCACCATTACTGTCTTCTGCATCTGATGGTGTGGAGGATGATCACTCAAGTATCACCATCATCAAAAGTGACAGACTCTAGCACTGGGTCATTAAGATCCAAGTTGGCCAATGCCAACTCAACACTGTTGTCCAAACCCATTCATCAGGAAACACATCCCACATCTTTGTCTTTCCCTTCAACGACTCCTCCCTCTACAATAAGATGAAGGTTGGTGTGCACATACACCATTGTCTTTGCCCTGGAGTACTTGATCCTGCTCTTCTTCAAACTATACACATTCCCATATTTTCTCCAATTCCTCTCGCAACAAGAGAATGGAGTAACCCGAGAGAGGAGCCTCATGTTTAATTGCTGTAGAGGAGGGCATGTTGCCCCATGAGTTTCCCACCAAGAATAGGGCTTCTTAGTCCCCTGTCTCTAATAACATCATAGCCTACAAATTGTCCAGTGCCAGTGGAAAACTCTGCAAAGGCATCCTCCACCTCATCAAGGGATGCTCTATCTTGAAATATCTATCTCAATGCATCCTTCCTCACCTGTCAAATCTCACCATCTATTGGAGGAGGGAATCTACGTGAAGGTCCACCATTCAACCACACATGGCTATAGTATTTTGGATTCAATGAGTGAGCCAAGCAATGCAAAGGTGTGCTTTTTTTGTCCCACCTGCTGACTGGAATATCCTGTATGGTGGTGAAGAAGGCCTCCGCTGATGTCTCATACTTAGGGTACTCACTCTAAAAACTTATGGTCCTCACAGACTCAATCATGGAATCCCATCCCTCATAAACCTCTCCTAGGATGGGCTGGTCTATATCCGCAAATTGCAACAAAGCAATGATAGGGTCCATGATCTTAATAGTAAGATCTACCCTCTCCCACCAAGCATCATCTAATACTGTTAAAATTGGAAACTAGGTCTAGATTCCACTTTGGACAGCTCCTATGGAAAAAATAATTGCAACATTGAATTCCTCTCGTCGAGAGGACCAAAATTGATATAAAGATTTTGTATAAGCGGAAGTGTGATTTTGAATTTTTGAATTCTCTCATGCAAATTATTAAGGTCGGCCTCTTCTATATGTCGGCTCATCAAGCCCAATGGTCACATCTCTTGACCCCATTGACTTGTATATGAAGAGGTGCCTTTTAATCTCATTTAGACACAACTAAAGGGCTGTAATATATCTCTGTGGTAGCTGCAACATGGAGGAGCTTGAGAGGACAAGTTTTTGTGAAAATTCCAAGAGGTAGATCTGGAATCCCTACTGCAACAAGCTGAACTACTTCTCCTACTTGCAAATCTAATTTTACAAGTTATTTAAAGGTTACTTCTTAAAATATCGAAGCAGTTACTGAAGTAGCCTTCACCCATTAAAATACATTTAGGAAAACATAAATTGAGCAAGAAAAAATAATGCAAACATAGGACACTGTTATTTTTGGACAAATGTCCGTGGAAAAACCGAATGCGAGAAAATCGGTGTAGCAGATCTGAGGGTTTATATATTATGCAGTAATTTTTTGAATACAAATATGGGATGCCTTTCTGGCAGTCCCTGCAGAGAATATGATTGACAAAGAGTTAGTGAGAGAAATCTCACACTCATACTGCAAGCCCGTCTAACCAACAAACCCCGGATGGCAAGCCCTGCACTGTGCTGCATAGTCTCTGCATCACTTTGCACAGGGACTGTGTGACTTTTGCGCTGCTGGTCTTCTGCTTGCTGGATATGAACCTCTGGCCCCTTCCGGTCTCACACCCCGACTTTCCGGCACTGGATCCGACTGATCCTCAACTGAATTTCGGATTTCCTCAAGGCTGTAGCACTGTCTCTACGTGGGACTGTGTTGCCTTTGCATCACTGCTGCATTGCCTCTGCTGATCTGCTCTTTGTCTTCTCCGCGATGTATTCCTGACTCAGGAAAATCTCCAACCAGAATTACTTTGCTCCTCAACTCCAATCAAGAATCACTTAGATTTGATTTTCGTCCGAGTACTGCTCCGTCAGAAAAATTGATCTCTAGATCCTCTCGCTGTGTTTTTACAAATGACCTTCAAGTCTTCCTTTATAGCCTTCTCGTTGACAAATCAATGGCCGAGATTAGATCTCCAATCAACGGCTAAGATTATATTAGACTTGATCTGCATTATTTAGAAGATTCACCCAATGTTTACATTAATACTGATCAATTATTTTAATTTCCTAAGTTAGACTTAGGGTCCTCATTAAAATTAATTAATTTTTCCTATAAACTGTTTCTGGGTGGAATTTCCCAAAACGATTTTTGGGTTATTTGTAATGCATGTGTCTAAGCCTCTCCACAAAGTTTCAGACTTAGAGCACATCTGATGCTACCAAAAATCAACACTCCCTCTTAGCGAGGAATGTGCTCTAACAGATATTCCCTGTTGCACATTGCTCTTACTCTGAAGCATCTCCCTCTGCGTTGATGATGTTTGACATGCTCCCCATCAATCCTGCGTTGCTGTTGACCTTGCCACAATCAACACTACATCCATACTGCAACTCCCTCTCAAATGTTGCATCTGCTGCTAGCACTCCCACTACAACTTAGCTGCTGAGAGAAGCAACTGAAAACATCCAAAATCCTGAGCAAGTGTTCAGGATGCAACTTGATGCTGAAACACTGACTGCTGCTAGACCCACGCTGTCCCTCTGAAGCACTGCACTGTTGCTGCTCTGCACTGCGTCTCTCTGCGCTGCGACAACTCTGTTTTGCGTTGCTCAGATGTTACTGCTGCTAACCACTGCATCTGTCATCTCTGCACTCTGCACTGACTGAAAACTTCCCCAACCTGCTACTGCTGATTATGGGCACCCGTAGCAAGGTTGTGATCCTAGAGGTGGACTCCTCCAAGATCTTGCCCAATTGTAGTTTTGTTGAACTACAGCTCAATGTTGCCCCATCTCCCTCCTGGAGATGCGTGGACACTCATGGCATACTCATCCTTATCGATATTCGCGGTTGCAGCCTTCGGATCATGCTTCTCGTCCTTGACCTTTTGCTTCAAAGGATGCTGGGAAGCGTAGTGACCAAGTTCACCACACTTGAAGCACTTGATCTTCAAGACATATTTCTAACGTCTCCGCTACTCCTGCTGCCCTTTGGATGCAAGGGCTGCATCTTCCTCCTCCTGCTTCACCTTCGATCCACTACCATTGCTGCCATCAAGTTTTCACTTGACCAAGTCTCTCCTTAGCTCTTCTTGCTGAAGAGCAACCCACATCTCTACCCAGCTTGGCAAGGTTGCTCTACCTAGGATGCTCTCGACAAATACTTGCCAATCATCAGTGACTGCAATCAATGCCAGTCTCACCATCGCTATAGGAGAAGGGTTAGACCCAACTGCTGCAAGTTGGTCATGAATCTCCTGAAGTCTCGACCGAAACGTATCAATACTCTCCCCTTTCCGCATCTGCGCCATCCTCAGTTGTTGCTCAAGGTACATCTTCCGCTGCTCGGAAGGTCCCTCATATAGTGTGGTCAAGGCTTCCCACATTTGCCTGGCAGTATCTTTGCCAACTATATGGGACACAATGTGATCCTTGACTCCATCAAGGATTAGCCTTTTTGCCTTCGCCATATCAGCCTTGTACTGCTTCAACGGATCTGGATTTGTAGGGACAACTACCGTTTTCGTCACGAAGAGCTTGAGATCATATTCATCTAGAAGACAAGTGATCCTTGCCTTCCAGATCACGTAGTTGGAGGCTCCCTCCAACCTGTCCTGATCTCTAAGCCCGTGAGCTTCCATGGCCGTAAAAAATGTCGAATCTGTTGCTCTTCTTCCCCCTCTGCGCAACACTAGACAGGCTTACGCACTCCTTGTGGAGCTCGTAGATTTGCTGCTCATACCTTGGAAAAACTGAAATTCCCCGGCTAGGAACTTACTGAGGAGGAGAATTCCCTCACTGTGTTGCTTCTTCTTCTTCTGACACTTTCCGCCCGGCAAAATCAAGATCTGCTTGTAGAAATTGTGTCCCACCAGCTCTGCGCTGCTCCCGTTGCCTTAGAAAAATTCTGATCTAGAAGTCTTACCTCTTTGTCGACTCACTCAGAGAGAGACCTTCTCAGAAATTTCAGCCTTCCTGAACTGGACTGCGCAATCCCTTTAGGGATTCGAATGGCTGCTTTATGCAGCTCTTCGGCCTCCGACTAGACACTAGATCTGCTCTTCATGTTGCACAATACATGCTCTGATACCATGTGAAAATTCCAAGATCTAGATCTGGAATCCCTATTGCAACAAGCTGAACTACTTCTCCTACTTACAAATTTGATTTAACAAGTTATTTAAAGGTTACTTCTTAAAATATCGAAGCAATTACTGAAGTAGCCTTCACCCATTAAAATACATTTGTGAAAACAAAAACTGAGCAAGAAAGAATAATGCAAACATTGGACACTGTTATTTTTGGACAAACATCCCCGGAAAAACCCAATGCGGGAAAACCGGTGCAATAGATCTGAGGGTTTATATATTATGTAGTAATTTTCTGAATACAAATCTGGGATGCCTTTTTGGCAGTCCCTGCAGAGAATATGACTGACAAAGAGTTAGTGAGAGAAATCTCACACTGATACTGGAAGCCCATCTAACCAACAAACCTCAGATGGCAAGCCCTCCACTGCGCTGTGCAGTCTTTGCGCAGTCTCTGCATCACTTTGCGTGGCTTCTACGTTGCTGGTCTTCTGTTGGTTGGATCGAAAACTCTGTCCCCTTTCAGTCTCACACCCTGGCTTTCCGGCACTGGATTCGACTAATGCTCAACTAAATTTCGGATTTCCTCAAGGTTGTAGCACTGCCTTTGCGTGGGACTCCGCTGCCTCTGCTGATTTGCTCTCTATCTTCTCCGCGATGTATTCTCGGCTCAGGAAAATCTCCAACTGGAATTACTCTGCCCCTCAACTGCAATCAAGAATCCTTAGATCTAATTTTCATCCGAGCATTGCTCCATTAGAAAAATTCGATCTCTAGATCCTCTCGGTGTATTTTACAAATGACTCTCAAGTCTTCCTTTATAACCTTCTCGTTGACAAATCAACGACCGAGATTAGATTTCCAAAACAACTAAGATTATATTAGACTTGATCTGCTTTATCTAGAAGATTCACCCACAGTTTACATTAATATTGATTAATTATTTTAATTTCCTAAGTTAGACTTAGGCTCATTAAAAATAATTATTTTTTCTTATAAAACTGTTTCTGGGTAGAATTTCCCAAAATGATTTCTAGGTTATTTGTAATGCACGTGTCTAAGCCTCTCCACAAAGTTGGAGACTTAGAGCACATCCAATGCTACCAAAAATCAATAGTTTTGGGTTCGTTTTTGGTGTGCTCTTCCTCTCTCAGGTTTGATCTTGAAACAAAATGATAGCCGCATGTCAGGGCTGGAATTTTTGTTAAGTTATTTCCCTTGTTGAAGGTTGCATCTTCTTCAAGAGGACTGGAGGTCTTGTATGTCATGGACAGGGGAGGCCAAAAAGCTATTTAGTGGAGCAGATCAGGCCGCAGATCCTTACTATAGCACATGTTGACATGGAGCCTTGAAGAGTACTGTTTTTAGCTTTTAACCTTAGTCAGAAAAGACCGCAACTAGTATCTCAAAGATCTGGGCTTTTCAGGCTTTATATCTACAAGCCCTAACTGCAGATATTCGTCCACAGTGTCTATCATCTCCTCGACCAGGCTTCGCTACTCATTCTGGGATCATCATGTCCTCTTCATATTCTACAAAGGAAGCCGCATTAAGTAGATCAGGACCGAGCTCATTTTGGCACCTATTTTGTTGTAGCTCTGATCTGGTTAGAACTTAGGGCACAACTTATCTGCTACATTTGAAGACTGAATTGCAGAATTGTCTGGGCAGAATATTTGGCAAATGGTCAGTGGTTCTTGTCATCATATTGGCAAGTCAACCTTGAGATTTATTGTAATCTCTTTCTTTGCTGAACATTTGATATTGATAATAAGAAGATTTGATCAAGGGTTTTCCCCATCTTGGGGTTTTTCCCTGGCTTGCGCCATATCGTTGTGTTCTCTTGTCTTGGCTTGTCTTCTGATTTGATCCTATATGTTCTTTCTTAAGTTGTTAATGTGATAATGATTCAGTGCTAATAAAAGTGAAATGGAATATCAAATGGGCTCATATGTATTATCGAAGTAATTGACCTATGCACCGAACATGTTAACTGAAAATTAACATGGAATCAGAGCTAGGTGAGGTGAAGCCCAAGCAAGAGGAAAGGTCATCATCATCAAGCTTTGATTGATCTCCTGAAGATGAGACAACATGAAGTGGACTGTGATTGCAGGCTGTTTAATTATCTAACAGCAGAAGGAAGAATGCATTTTTGCACAGAAATTGCTAAGTCTTCCAAAACATCTCCTGAAGATTATAGTAAGTCTGAAGCTCTTTGTCTATATGAAGTCTGAAGCAACTTGCACATCATTCCTGAAGTAGATAAAAGTACATTTATGAGGTAGCTCGCATAACGTTCATGTGGCAGAGACATAGTTCGTATACTGAGGCAATATTACAATAAATTTCTAAGGCAACATGAAAGACAGATAAGTGACATCCTAAGTACATATTTGTGGACAGTATTGTGAGCAGTGTTATGGACAGATGGAGGGCTGGATTGGCTCTTAGGTTACTGTTCTGAGATGGATCAGAAATTAAGGTCTGTCTCATCAACGGATTGGCAAACTTGAAAGGCATGGAGGGATTGTCAGCAACCTATGGTTTCTCCAGGTTCCAGAGACAACTGACAAGAAGAATCAACATGCTCTCATTATCTGTGATATTTTACCTTTGCACTGTTAGGAGTTAAAAGTCAATAAGGTCTGTTAGATTATTTTCTTACATCTTGATGTAGCTATTGGCAGAACCATTTCAGTTTGGAACAAGGATTTGCTAAGGCATGCACCTCAGCCTATCAGAATTTTGCATCTCGAGTTCCCAAGGAAGATTCATCCTTCTAAGAAGTCATCAGGACACATGTCTGTCACACTTCAGAATCTCCAAATCAAAAGTTGCAGACCCAGTTTAAGCAAGGAAGCATCCAGTTCACCACTGTGAAGGTCATTTCTAGCAGCAAAAGAAGACCATGAGATCAGCACTCTTCTTCGAAATTTTTGATCTCTGGTATGTGCATTATAATCAGTCTTGAATATTATATATATAAAGGTTTGCAGAGGAATTGTCCTAATGATGAAAGACATTCAAGGATTTCCTATTTGGCTACCATATCAAATGAAAATCTTCTACTATAGTCCAAATCCTATTGTATACAGTAAAGGCCTGTCCTCAAAAGAATCTTATCCTGTGTAAATATTGAGTCAAATGTTGACTTTGTTGAAAGTATAATTCAAGCATGAACTTGTATATTCCTGAGCACGAGGTAATCAGAAAAGGAGCAGTCTAACTCTCCAGTTCAGAGCTCGTTTCATCTCATAAGATTTCAACTCAAGCCTCTGTCATAAAGAAAAGAGGAGCCGAGTCTCATAAGGGTCTTAAGAAAGAACATCTTAGCAGCATAAAAGGGATTAAACCATCGATACATATTATAGCATCAAAAGCATGGGTAACTGGGATAAGAGATCCTTGATTAATATCAACCCATACATATATAGATACTATGTTGCTCAGCAATTAGATGGATTGGATCTGTCAAAAAGGGACTCCAGATACCTCTTGTTGTGAATTCACATGGATGGATGAAAGGTATTGATGATTTGGTGGACATGTTGCTCTTCATGGTACTCTCTCATATTATTCAGATCCATTCGTCTGCAGTCAACAAAACTTAGAAAATTCTGGACTGTGTTCCACCAGGCTTGTAGGCACTATTTATATGGAAGAAGTGTTAATCAAGGTTGTCATTGATGCCAATATGACTTTGACTAAGATGTCAATATTCTTGAGATGCTTTGTTCTAGATGATGATGTCTTGCCTTAAGAAGTTGCCAAGTGTCTGATTGGTGATCTAGTCCCTAAGGACAAGCCCATGATGTGAAGAACTATGCTTTATGAAGCCATACTTGTGATGATGTTATACTCTTATGTGACCACACTTAATGATGGTGTTTGATGAAGATTGGAAGACTAAGTGATGACATGATTGATGATTGAAAGAGACCTTCCTAATGATACTTCCTATAACATATCACTGTGCCACTATGTAATACACTCATTGTTGATGTCCTACCATGATCCTATGATAAAGGTGTTAAACAATGAAGAAGTCAAAAACCATGAAAAAGCCTAACAAGAGAAGCCTATTCTGCTCTGCCTCCATTTCTGCACTCATAAATAATCTGTCACATTAAAAAATAGTTTTTTGCTAGGTTAGAGGCAAAATTCCTTAATAACACCTACACCATCTTGAAGAGCATACTTTTTCCTTTCCAACGAGCTATTACTCAGCCCGAAACTCCGAGCGGTTTGAAAGATAATGAATTTTTAAGTTAAGAAAATTATATCTAATTATAGAGCCGACCTACACTTTGGCATTCATGTCGGCCTACCTCCAGAGTGACGTGTCTCTTCATAGGGACCAACAACTATATATATAAAGCTGCGGTAAATCATTTCAGAGTAAAAAAAAATTCGGATATCTATCTCTGAAATTTCGGAGTGCAGAGAAGTAATAGAAGATAGGAGGCCGAGGAGATCAGGCAGAACATTGGTTGGGTTAATTTTCAACGTTGAACAAGGAACAATTACCAATTAAGATCTTGGACCTCCAAATCTGTGGCAGCTCAAATATATCTATGGAGGGGTCGAAATAGAGAACAATCACCCATTTCAGAACTCAGACCTAAGGAGGACGTAGAAGATTGAGTTCTGGGCATACGAATAAAGTTTAGAAGCAGATTGAAGCCGAATTTTGTGATATATTACCTGTCCAAGAAGATCGAACCTATGGCAGAAAATTGTGACAGAGGTCTAAACCTGTGGATGCCATTTATGACAGAGATTTGAACCTGTAGCTTATTGCGTTGGACATACCTCTCTTTTTGAAGAAGGCCGCAGCTTTGGAAGAGGGTTGGAGATGAAGTAAGGGTGTAGAAAGTGACAGGACTATTGGAGGACTCGAAGCTATAGTCAAGTTTGAAGACAACTCGGATTTGTAAGGCTTAGAGTCTCCTGGACAGCTGTGTAGCAGCCAACTGTTTTCACTTGTGCAGTGAACAAGTTTTGGAGGCTTGTAACAGTCGCCTCGGTGGAAGGATTAGCAAGGAGACTCAATTATAGTAGGAACAATGGTGCTCAGTTGTGGAGGGCTCGGACAAACATCCTTTTTGAGTTAACTCAAAGACAGTCATCTTGAAAAAAGGCTCAAACTTGTTCCTCAGAAGAAGCTCAGGTTACAGTTGTAGCATCACACCCTTTGGACTTGTTTTGGGCATCATATTTATAGCTTACATATTTGCCCTTGGAGCTAACTTAGAAGGTTTATTTGGAGAATCCATTGGAGACATTTTGAAGCTGCCTTTGGAATATTTTTGAGTTGTACTTGGAGCAGCCTTACAGGACAGCTTGGGCTATATACATCTTTAAGAGAAGCATTACCAAAACATCGTTGAAGAACCCTTGAAGTTTGAACGGCAGATCTGTTGAGGACATTGGTTGACAGTCCTTTAAAGCAGGATAGATAACTGAAGTATTGGAGAACTCTGTGAAGCAACGTAATGAAGATTTGTGGAGATCCTTGAAGACCATGATGCATTGAAGCCATCATGAGGTAACCTTGGAGGATTTTGTTTGGGTACCATGAAGAGCTGTGGAGACACCTTCATGAAATGACAAAGTTGTCATTGATGAACTAAGTGCTTTGGAGATCAATTGAGGGCAGTGCTGAAGGTGAAGATATTGTCAAGGCTCGTTGAAGAAGACATTGGGAGCCGTAAGTATAACCAAATATATCTTGACGAAATGAAGCAGGAGGTTGGAGCCTCATAGAGACGAGGTTGGTGCCTTGGAAGATAGGGTTGGAGCCCTTGAGGTTGGTGCCTCAGAATTGACAAGGTTGGTGCCTTGGAAGATAGGGTTGGAGCCCTAGAAGATAGGAGTCCTCAAGAGACCAGGTTGGAGCCTTTACCAGATATAGGGTTGGAGCCCTTGAGGTTGGTGCCTCAGAATTGACAAGGTTGGACCTTGGAAGTCCAAGTCGGTGCTTGGAAAATACAGGTTGGAGCCTGGGAGATTGAAGATTGGTGTCTTCATCTAGGGTTGGAGCCCTACATATATTGTACTTGATTTATTGTAAAAAAGAAATTAATAAAAACATTTATTCTTATTGTTCATTTTGTGTTCTAAATATAGGTGATCTAATTGGTAAAATTAACAATTGAAAAGAAATACTGATTCACCCCCCTCTCAGTATTTCCAACAAGAAGATGATTCAAACTTACTGTAATTTTGATATACAGTCTCTTCTGTTAAGTTTTAAGTTGCACAAAACGGAGAAACGGAAATGAGTTTTCGAAACAGGAAGCGATACGAAACACGTCCTCCCCAAATTTTGGAAATGGGGAAACGCGGTATATATATATATATATATTAGAATTTAGGACATTTAAGAAATGTTATGTGAAATCATACAAGTTTAAAACATACATGATAAATCATAAATTCAAACTTCAAAGCATAAACTATTACAAATTTACAAGTTACAACACATTTAGTCATGAATGATCATTGATAACAGACACATAATGAAAATAGCAATATCGGAATATCCAAAACCAGCCTTTATTATATATCAAAATCTCAAAATCAACGTTTATTATATATATGAGGTTGCAAGTACAATAAAGTCAAAAGACTAATACTCATTATCAGAATCCTCATCAAATATAGCAGCAGAAGCATGCTTAGCAGTGGATGGTGTAGCTGAAGAAGATGTTTGGCCAATTCCACTTCTATGATCCTGGTCCTCAATATTAAAGGCAGCAAGAGAGAGATCCAAATCAGGGTTTTCTGGATCCACATCCCACTCCTTAGAAGGACCATTGCCATATTCTGGACCCCTACGAGATGCAAGCCGAAGGTTGGAGTGCACATAAACAAGATCCTCTGCCTTCTGTGAGCCCAACTTGTTGCGATTCACAAAATGAATAAAACCATAGGTGCTCCAATTCCTTTCTGCTGATGAAGAGCTTGCCATTTGTGAAAGGAGGCGAATGGCAAGGTTTTGCAAATGTACACCATTTGCTCCATGATAAATCCACCACCTAACTGGATTCATGGTGCTTCTCTCCTCCAAAGATGATATATCTGAATAATCATCTATTCTTGCAGAAAAACTAGCAAATTCTTCCTTCACCTCCCTGTGTGGATGAGCTGGAAAAATTCTCATAAGGGATTTTTTCATCCCATTAGCCACCTCTCTATCCATATGGGGTGCCTTCCTCTTCCCATTGCTTTGAGCAATAAGTTCCTCATCATAAAATTTTGGGTTCAAGGCATGTGCTGAAGTATGCAGTGGAGTGTTGAAATTGTTCCACATGTCAACAATGATTCTCTGGATTAATTCGGCAAAATGACCATCTACAAACAAAAGCTGTGGAGACTCCTGTGAAATTATTTCCATATTTTTCTCAACCGTGGAATCCATGCCATCATATACCTCTCCTAAGAAAGGTTGGTCGGTGTCAGCATTCCGAAGAAGCTCAAATTTAGGGGTTGTGAACATTAGCAAGAAATCTATCTTGCTCTACCAATCCTCATTAAGGCACAATCTACGCATTGTAGATCCTCACTTTGAATCTACTTGTCTCCACTTAGCCCAAAGCTGACTCAACAAGGCGGCGCAACATGATGAAGTTTGAGGCATATCTTGTCTCAACAACTTTTAACAACTCCAATTTGGAGTACTCTCGAAATATTGTTTGAGACTGGTGGTGATTGGTGATGAATTTAACAATTTCCCTTGCTTCCCCTGTGAGTTCCTTTATCCATGGAACTTTATTGTCGATCTCCTCTAAGATCAGATTCAGATTGTGGACAATGCAGGGTGTCCAAAAGATGTGGTCATACCTCCCCTCAATAATCAAACCTACATCTTTGCATATCGGTGTATTAATCTGTGATAACTTGCACCACCCTGTTAGGATCAACTTGTTCAATAGATTTGATAATGACATCATCAATGAATTGTGCATATTTTACCTCTCCCGAGCAGTCTTCCGCCTTTAGAAACATTGCTCCTCTTAGTGAAGTGGCAATGATATTTAACAATGGTCTACGCCTTGTATCTGTCCATCCATCTGAGACTATGGTAACCCAGAGCTACTCCAAGAAGAACAAATTGGTGATAACACATCCTCCACAAGATCCTTCTCATTTTTTAGAAGCTGAGTTCTACTTTCTCATAGTTGGGCCCCTTGTACCCTTGAGGAGCTTTGTTAACTGCCCTTATCATCTCTTTCCAGTAAGGAGAGCAAACAACATTGAATGGGAGACCACATGCATAGATGCACCGAGCCACTTTGGAATCAACTTCTCTTCCTTGCACATTCACCAGTTTAGCAATTCTGCTATCTTGAACTGTACCGGATGCCCCTCTGGATGGTGGTTGTTCTGGTTGTTGAGTGCCTCTTCTCTTCCTTGCTTCAATTACAATCCTTGGTTCGATGTTTGTTGGATTTTTAGCTTCACTAAAATCATCATGCTTTCTTTTGATTCCATCAACCTGATCTTGCTCTCTTTGATATTCCCTCTTTGCCATAGGGTCTGATGTTTTCATGCAACCTGCAATCTCCTGTCCTCCTCCATGCAAAAGATGTGCCTTCACTCTTGGGTAAGAGCCCTTGTAAGAATTATTGCAAAGAGTACACCACCATTCCCATGAGCCACCACCTCCACATCTTTGCAGCGTCTCAACATGCCTCCAAAGAGGATAATATTCAGCCCTTGGGGTTTGCACTTGAACCTTGGATGGAAGAAGCCATTGCTGCAAAAGAATTAAAAAAACAAATCTATAAATAAAAAAAATGTTTTTTATAATTTTGGTAGCATAAACCCTCGAAAAAGAGACAAAACAATGGGAAAAAACCAAGAAATTGAATGCTTCTTACCCAAATTAATTTTCTGTAGCTGAAGCTACCCCAAAATGCCAGAAAAAACTAGCTAAGCCAAAAACCAGGAAATCCATAGCTGGAAACTTCACACTCCAAATCTGCTTTTCAAATCTCTTTCTCTTGCTGTTGAAATCCCCTTTGCTCAATGGTGAAAGCACCCAAGCTGAAGCACTACTCTCTTCCTCCTTTCTCCTCGCCAAAATCGCTCTTCTCCAAGTGAAACGACTTGCTCAATTCGTGTGATGAGAGAATGAGGCGAACCACCTTTTTATAAGTTTAGAAAGCCATCTAGAAGCTTCAAAGAGACAAATAGAATAATTAAAATAATAATACATGGCACGAAAACTGAGAAAAACAAAAAAAAATGAAGTTAAGTCGCTGTTTTGGGAGGAAACATGGGTGTACGGTTGGGAAACGCGTTTCTGGTCGTACTGGCAATGTTTCCTGTACGGGAAAGGCACCAGTACGGCCAGAAACGCGTTTCCTGGTTGTACGGTACGGGTTTCCACGTTTCCGTTTCATTTTTTTTGCAGAAACAAGGGTGGGACCCACGTTTCCTGCAACTTAGGTTAAGTTCCATTTTTAGTCATCATCCATATGTCATCCAATTAAAGTTGCCAAACCTATCAGACCTCTTGCTCCTATATACTATAGTTGTCAGATTTTATCATTTCAATAAATTAAGACCTTAAGTAGATATTCACTAAATGTAGTACGATTCTGGTTGAGCTCCTATATATGACTCGTCTAAGACTTCAGTAGGACCATGGGCTGATGATGATAGGATATAGGGTGATGTCTAACCTAGTATAATCTACAACCATCTCGAGCTATTATCTATGGTCTACAACCTCCATGCACTAATCAAATTCTGATTGTCATGATTCATAAATCAAAGTTCTTCGTAATTACAACATCATTCATATTAAAGGCCTCTCATATCAGTCCTTGATCTTGCTCTCTTGTGATGCAGGAGCATCATGGTTTCGAAAATTTGTACATTTAGTAGAATCTAGGGGGTCTTATGTTTTTCAAAAGAGTTGGTTTCCTAAATATTTAATTAATGTAATTTTCAATGTTTTGAGTGATTTATGTGAGACATTTAGAATATGATTTAATTAAATATTGAGAGGCATATTTGTAAATGTTCTTGAATGTAGGAGAACATGAGTGACTGATGAGTGATTAGTGTGGATTGAGATATTCTGAAATATTGTAAATCTTAAATTAGAAAATAGTTCATGATTTTATGGATTTGAAGAGGATCCTTAGGATTTAGCTGAATGTTGAGATCCTCAAGGGATAAAGAAGAGATTTTAGGAATTAATTGAGGACTTAGAGGATTTTTAGGATTTTGTTGAGTAACCTATGGATCTGAACCAGAATTGGTTACAGAACCTTTTGTATATATTTGTAAAGCCTCAAAGGCATAGGAGGAAAAAAGAGAGATATTCTTAGAGAGAACTTAATTGTAAGCCTACGGGCGTAGAGAGAGAGGAAGAGAAAAAGGGCCATGTAAAGGCACATCAGGCCAAAGCTAGGTTGTAAAAAGTTTTTTTATTTGTATCTGTACATTTATTTAATTAATGAGGAAATCAAATTCATTGTGACTGTGTGTCATTCCTTTTACATGCTAAGTGATCCGTAACTGAGAATTTATGGTTTCTGTGTGATAAAACATGGTGAATGAATTCAAATTGAATGTATAAGTCTTTCTGAGTGATAACGGACTTAATGGCTGGGTAGAATCTGTGTGATTCCAGTCTGGAGCTAACGGATGTGTGTATAGGTCAAGTAAGAAACAAATCATGAATTCTGGACTCAAAGAAGTAATACAGAATGGTGGTTTGTATTGCGGATTGAAATAGTGAGTAAGGCATGTAGCAAGCATGATAATCCCAAGTTGGAGTGAATAACAAACAGAGGAACAAGCTCAGGAGAGATCGACACTTTTAAACACTGAAGAAAGCTTAGGAGGAGTAGCGTGGAGGAAACGGTGTTGTAGAGCATCGACAATAGAAAGCAAAGAAATCGACTAAGACAAAGGATTTCCAAAGGAGGCGATCGGACGACGATGATCGAATCGCAGAATAGAAGTTTTAAGATTTAACGACAGAGATCAGTGCGGGCGGAAAAGACGAAGAAGAGTCGCGTGAAGGTGAGCGGACGGTCATGATTAGATCGCAGATGGGAAGGCGAGAGATGAACGGATGAGATCACATCGCAAGATAAGTTGGGAAAGTTGTGATGCGATGAAGGGCGAGCAGTGAAGGCCGTTAGATTTGGGCGCAGATCAACGGTGGGCAACGAACCGCAAGTTCGCACATCGCAGAATTTAGCAGATAGCGTTAAGGCATTACGTGGTAAGTTATATTTCTTGCGATGCGAATAGGAGGAGGCCATGTGTCGGCATTGCGCATTAGCACACATCACAAATTTTATGGTTTGTACTTAAGAGTTCACAAGGTAAAGTATTTTGGTTGCGATGCGACAAGGACGGGAGATGGCAGTGTGAGACGGTACAACGGGGCCGTTAGATCTGGTGAAGATCTACGATGGATATTATGTTGCAACTTCGCATCGACATTTGTTTTGTTTACCATTTAAGTTATATGTTAAGTTCGCCAATATGCGACGCACTGTGGGACCCTACAACCATTGTTCTGCGTATATGTAAGTGGTTTGAGTTATGTGCGATCTGTATTAAAGTAAATCGTTGTTGATTGCACGTGTATGTATGTTGACTAAAACTCCAAAATTGTAATCCGTTGCGAGTAAAGGGAGTTTATGTGGGCCCATAACCCACAGGTCCACGGTGTTTTGTAAATTGCAGTTTCGTGCTGCATCATTTGGTATCAGAGCACAGGTTAAAGATCTTTTGAAGGTTAAAGACAGAGGTTGGTAAATGCTCTTTGGAAAAACTGGAATAGAGTATGCTCTTGAAGTTGTGTATTCAGATATACTTGCGACTTCAGAGAAGAAGTCAGTTTATAAATCTGAAAAGGTGGAGGCAAGTGCAGAAATAAAAGTCAGACAGTAAAATCCAGTGTTCCACGGGGACGCGTCCCCCAGGGTGGGGGACGAAACTCCTGGGGAAACGTTTCCCCCACGCCCCCTTTTTGGGGAAACTTGGGGAAACTCCGGGGGGACGTTTTTTGGGCAGCGAAACGTGACTCCCTTGAAAGGGGACGAGGGGATGCCTGGGGGATGTTGGGGGGACGCAAGGGGGACGGGGGGAAGCATATGCGTCCCCCCATTTTTTTGCCTAATAATTTTTATAAAACATAAAAAATTAAAAGAAATTAAAAATTTAAATATATGACAAATTAAAAAAAAAAAATAGAAGAACTTAAACCATGTTAAAACATCAAACTTGTTAAAACTTAAAAATTAAATTAAATTAATTAATTAAATTATATTAAAATTTAAAAAATGAAATTATATTAAACCTATATAGTATAAGTTTATGTGCATTGCAAAATTTGAATTTCAATTGTCAAATGATGAATTTATTAATTTAGTTTAGATGTACCTTGCATCATGCCAAATGATGATTCATGAATTTAGATGGAACATTGCATAATGTCAAATGATGGATTCAATTTAGTAATTTACTTTAAGAATCTAGATTTATAAATTTAAATTATAATACAGAAATGTTAAATGATAATTCATAAATGAATCAATGATAATAGCCTAATATGCAATGACGAACATATTTGTTCTTTAGATGCACAATGAATAATTATTTAAATTTTCTGTTTAGTTATTTTTATTTAAATTTTTAATAATTTATAATTTTGTAATTTTTATGACTTTGACGTCCCCCCATTTCCCCGAAAATTCCCCAAATTTCGGGGTTGCTTATATACGCCCCCCTTGTGCATATCCCCGCTCCCGTGTTTCCCCGTCCCGGAAACTCGGTGGAACATTGGTAAAATCTGACAAAGAGATGGTTTGTTTTCTTGTGAAGAATGAAGATCCATTCAAATGTGAAGAGTGGAAGCAGACTGCTTGTGAAATTATGCAGATAGTGGTTTTATATTAACTTTGATTTGAGTTTTGCAGGTTAAAGAAAGATTGGAGATTGATAGTTGTAGCTAATGAAGTATCTCAGCAAAAGAAGATCACAGCCTTAAGAAGCAGTGATGAAAGAAGTTGGTAAGGATTTCTGAGTGAAAGAAGAGTGTGGCCAGAACCTAGTATTTCATTTGTGATTGAAATACAAGAGGACAATTGTGTTCTCAAAATTGCAGATGAGTTGAAGCCCAGAAGGAGCAGAGAAATGCTCAAGGAAAGTTCTAGAGAGGCGACAAGTGACCAAGTATAGAGGAAAGCTTCGTGAGGTAAATATGGCAGGGAAGACTTGCTATTGCAGAGGCGTAAGTACAACTCATAGTGAGTGAGGAGCTCATGAAGATGAAGAAGAAGATGACCACTGATAGTCATAGCAGAGGTTCGAGAAGCAGCCACAAAGTGAAGAAAGAAGATGCCAAAGCAAATAGCATATGGAGACAGATGAGTGATGAAGAATATGAGATAGAGAAAGCTGAGATAAATTTCCAACTTGCATTATTGATGGATATGTTGCAGAGAAATAAGGTAGACCAGAGTTATGGTTGGACTATGAGAAAAAAAGTGAAATGGCATAGGCTACAGGAGAAGAGAAAGCAACAGGTGAATATGCAGCTAGTAGAAGAGATGAGGAAGCTTGAGCAGATTATAGATGTTCAATTGAGGATAGAGAAGCTCAATGGAGTTACGCTATAGCAAAAAGAAAGTTTTTGGAGAAGAACAAGTTCCTTTTGCACTTGAAGATGGAGCAATGATGTCTGAAACATCAGTTGAAGCTACTGAGCCTTGTGATTTTGAAATTAACAATTTTTGTATGGTTGTAGGTGTAATACATGATGATGGACAATCTTTGGGTATTGTTAAAGAAGAAGAAGAGGAGAGACAAAATCTGAATTCTGTTTTAAAGAAAAAGGATGAGATAGTCAGGTCTCATGAGAAAGCTTATACACAGTTGAAGGAAGATATTGCTTTTCAGCATACTGCTAGAGCTGTAAGCAGAGGAAGTTTGGCTTATATTGGTAGCCAAAAGCAAGCAAAAGAAGTTTACTTTTGTAAACCTGAGCAAGGTATTTTCTTTGATGAAGGAAGTGAAGATGTGAAGGAAGGACAAGATGAAGATCTTGTGAGATGTTTGACAAGTTCAGACCAGCCTGAAGATTTGGTGGCCAAGACACCAAATGGAAGCATGAAGTCTTATGTTTTTAATACTAGTGAATATTGTGTGAATGGAGGTTGTTTTAATAAAGGAAAAAGACAACTAATGGAAGTTGTTAATGCAGAGGATTTGATTGTCAAGGGTAGCCAAAAAGAAGAACAATTGTTGGAGACTGTTATGAGAAAGGTCAGAGATGACTTTATACTTTTTAAGTGTAAGGAAGATATTATAGTGCTAGAAGAATTGTTGAGAGAGCCTAAAAGTGAAGAAGAAATTACAGCCAAAGGAGAAGAGATGTTTATAATATCTAAAGAGACTGAGATGAGTTTAAATTTTCAAGTTAATGGTATGTTTGCAGGTGATGAAGAAGATACAAACGAGGCTGTAATCAAGGAGATGGAGGACATCTTATCTTTTGAAGGTAAGAGCGAAGTCCAAAGGCAGTATGAGGATGAACAAGTTTCTGTCTTCAAAGACAATAACTATGAAGGAGAATGGAATTGTAATCAGTAGCTGGAAGAAAATGTTGACACAAGCAAAGAAGATCTCATGCAATTCAAGATTGTTGGGGTATGTGACAGTACTAATTCTGTCATGGAAAAGCAGGGAATAAGACATTCAAATGTCTTATGCATCTTTGAAAGATGTGGAGAAGAAAAGGAAGACAACAAGAGTTCTGAAACTCTTACACAAAGGAAAGGACAACAGCAGTAAAGTAATTTGGACAGAGAAATAGAAAATTTTATGAAGCTTATGAGGAAGAAACATACGGAAATGAGCTGCGTAAGAAGAAGACAAACAACTAGTTAGATGAAAGACTGGACTGTAACAAACATTGAAGGAAAATGCAATGGAGTGTTACAAACGAAGGTGTGGAAACCAGGAAAAGCAAGGAAAGACAACAGAGTACGTGGACAACAGTTGAAAGAAGCAAGGAAATCACTGAAGAACAAAGTATGGGATCCAGGAGGACGATGATTGGAAATACATGATCTGGAGATCATGATTATTTTCTACCTTGGGAGTCTGATGCAGGAGAATCATGGTTCCGAAAATTTGTACATTTAGTAGAATCTAGGGGGTCTTATGTTTTTCTAAAGAGTTGGTTTCCTAAGTATTTAATTAATGTAATTTTCAATGTTTTGAGTGATTTATGTAAGACATTTAGAATAGGATTTAATTAAATATTGAGAGGCATATTTGTAAATGTTCTCGAATGTAGGAGAACATGAGTGATTAGTGTGGATTGAGATATTCTGAAATATTGTAAATCTTAGATTAGAAAGTAGTTCATGATTTTATGGATTTGAAGAGGATCCTTAGGATTTAGTTGAATGTTGAGAGCCTCAAGGGATAAAGAAGAGATTTTAGGAATTAATTGAGGACTTAGAGGATTTTTAGGATTTTGTTGAGTAACCTATGAATCTGAACTAGAATTGGTTACAAAACCTTTTGTATATATTTGTAAAGCCTCAAAGGCATAGGAGGAAAAAAAAGAGATATTCTTACAGAGGAAACTTAATTGTAAGCCTATAGGTGTAGAGAGAGAGGAAGAGACAAAGGGCCATGTAAAGGCACATCAGGCCAAAGCTAGGTTGTAAACAGGTTTTTTATTTGTATCTGTACATTTATTTAATTAATGAGGAAATCGAACTCATTGTGACTGTGTGTCATTCATTTTACGTGCTGAGTGATCTGTAACTGAGAATTTATGGTTTCTGTGTGATAAAACATGGTGAATGAATTCAGATTGAATGTATAAGTCTTTCTGAGTGATAACAAACTTAATGGTTGGGTAGAATCTGTGTGATTCCAGTTTGGAGCTAACGGATGTGTGTATAGGTCAAGTAAGAAACAAATCATAAATTCTGGACTCAGAGAAGTAATACAAAATGGTGGTCTGGATTCCAGATTGAAATAGTGAGTAAGGTGTGCAACAAGCGTGATAATCCCCAGTTGGAGTGAATAACAAACGGAAGAACAAGCTTAGGAGAGATCAACGCTTTTAAAGACTGAAGAAAGCTTAGGAGGAGTAGCGTGGAGGAAACGGAGTTGCAGTGCATCGACAGTAGAAAGCAGAGAAATTGACTAAGACATAAACACTTAGAGGATTTCCAAAGGAGGCAATCTGACGGCGAGGATCGAATCACAAATTAGAAGTTTTAAGATTTAACGGCAGAGATCAGTGCGGGTGGAGGAGACAAAGAAGAGCCGCATGAAGGTGAGCGGACGATCATGATTAGATCGCAGATGGGAAGGCAAGAGATGAACGGATGAGATCACATTGCAAGATAAGTTGGGAAAGTTGCGATGCGATGAAGGGTGAGCAGTGAAGGCTGTTAGATCTAGGCGCAAGTTCACACATCGTAGAATTTAGCAGATAGCATTAAGGCATCGCGCGATAAGTTATATTTCTTGCGATGCGATGAGAAGGAGGTCACGTGTCGGCATTGTGCATTAGCGCACATCGCAGATTTTATGGTTTGTACTTAAGAGTTCGCAAGGTAAAGTATTTTGGTTGCGATGCGACATGGACGGGAGATGGCAGTGTGAGATGGTACAACATGGCCGTTAGATCTGGCGAAGATCTACGATGGAGATTATGTCGCAACTTCGTATCGGTGTTTGTTTTGTTTAACATTTAAGTTATATGTTAAGTTTGCCGATATGCGTTGCACTGTGATTGGTCACTGTATTGTGAGACCCTACAACCATTGTTCTGCGTATATGTAAGTGGTTTGAGTTATGTGCGATTTGTTTTAAAGTAAATTTCTATTGATTGCACGTGTATGTATGTTGAATAAAACTCCAAAATTGTAACTGCTGTGAGTAAAGGGAGTTTATGTGGGCCCATAACCCACAGGTCCACGGTGTTTTGTAAATTGTAGTTTTGTGTTGCATCATCTTGTTATGTATCTTTGAAGTCTGTGTCTCCTCATGACAACAATTCTAGATGGCATAATTTCTACAGTAATATATGCCTTCACCTAATGATGAGTCAATATGGCCATCTTTATAATGATTGACAGATAGTGATTAAGAAAATGAGCATAATACCTTTGAAGGATATAACAAAGTTCTGGTATGTCTATATTCTTATATCTGTTGTATGCCGTACAGGGACTCAAATCTCCATGACATAAATTCTTCAGAGATCCATGAATTAATGAAAAAGCTTTCTATTCAGAGGGAGAGGATAATGATAAGACCTTATTGGATGAATCACCTTTTGAAGCTAACTCTGAGTTTTGCAGTAGAAGTCTGATGATCATTTAAAGTGAATGTATGATTAGCTTACAGTTTATTTCCGAAAGAATGGCATATCTCCTCAGCCTTAAAGGGAGTTGTTTGTTAAACTCTCCTGAAAAATTATAGCAAAGAACTTCTCTATGAAAGGGTATTGTCAAAGTCATGGCATGCTTACGGATTCTCTTCAGCATGGACCTTGGACAAGGGAAATTATGGTCATGTGAAATTTATTTTGCAAAACAAGTACCGGGGCACCTTCATGACAGAGACAAGCTCAGGTTTGTGGTCTCCTTGAATAAGAGGGAGTAAGGTTAGTTAAATACTTTCTGTAAACAAGATGCACATGAAATAGAGGATTGACAAGTACTGCTAAAGAAACTCTTTAGTGAGTTGTGTATCCCCATGTATACATCTATATGCTGATAGGTAGAGCAATAAGGCTCCCCCTGACAATCTAGTCACCAATATTATCTCCAAGAATTAGTCTTGGCTTTTAGAAAGCAGCTTGGCACCATTCCCTATATGAAGGAATCCTTGGTTAAAGACACTGAGCTCTGGGAGCTCTTGGGGGTCTTGGGGTACTTGTTGGGGAAATTATATGTGTTATAGTTTCCAACATTAAATTATCAATCCGGGACTCGTAAGCTTCGAGGCGCAAGCGCAGGTAATGCAGGATTAGAGCATCTAACCTAAACTAGGGCATAAAATCAGTTTAATTCCTAAGTACAGAATCATTGTTTCTATGAAAGAACACACTGGAGACTCGCTATAAAAGAACACACCATTCATTTGCCGGAAGGAAACTCTAATCTACCACTCATTTGCTGAAAAGGACACTCATCTAAGGAATTAAAAGAATCTTATTGCGACTCCTAACAAGCTTTCAATTTAAAGACTCCTAATATAGATGAAACATGAAATTCATAATGAAAGGAAAAACCAAATGAAATTTAACCGTTGGAAACACTGAGAGGGGGGTGAATCAGTATTTCTTTTCAATTGTTAATTTTTGCTAGTTAGATTCTTCACAATTAAAGACAAAGAGGTGTATAATAATAATATTAAGGATTTTATAAGAACTTCAATCCTTTTTCAAATAATTGTATACAATAGATGAGTGAGGGCACCAACCCTTTAATGAAACAGACACCAACCTGTTGCCAAGCACAAACTTGGACTTTGATGAGGCTCCAACCTCTAGGGCTTTGACCCTATCTTCTCAAGGCAACAACCTTGTGTTTAGGGGCACCTACCCCAAGGACACCAATCCGTCAGTCTTCTTTTAATAGAAAATGTGTGATGTACTTACTTGACTGTCATCAACAAGATTCTTCACTGTTCAACACTTCTTGACTTTGGCTTCACTATTTCTTCACTGTACTTTGTCCATCATGTGAATTCACTGCTGCAATCTTAGTTCATAGTCCTGGAGTGACACCAAGGTCCAGCTATGTCACAAGCATCAAGCCACTACACTTGAACCCTCCTTGATTGTGCCAAAGAGTAAGTAATGTAATGAGCAATAGAAGGAAGATTGCTGCACCAATTGTATGCCCAAGTCACAAAGAAATCACAGTCCACAAGCGATATCACAACCAAGATCTTCACTGTTCAAAGATAAACCTTCACTGTTCACTGTTCACCGATATTTCTTACACCTTTTCCAAAAACTGTGATCAATACCATCTCACTGTTCCAAACTCCTGTGGGTGACTGAGCTGACTGTGGTGAGCTCCTGTAGCTTATCCAAATAGCAAGTGATATTATCACAAGTCCAAGGGTTAGATAACCCTGTAGTAGTTGATCGAGGTCTGTTCCAGCACTTTTCACAGGTCCGAAGTTTTTGTGGTTGAGCTGTGATCAATTTGAGTTTATTTAACAGTTCTGAACATAACAAAAAAAAGTCTGAGTCTTTAATTGTTCCCACAAACAGATCTGCGGTTCTTATATCCAGACTTTAACCCAACAAACAAGTCTTCGATATATCTTATGCTTTCGTCAATTCACGAGTTGTGAACTTGATCTTCTCAATGTATAATCCTTGATCGAATTGATGATTTGAAAATGAAGTTTCAGTCTTATATTTATAGTGATTTTCAACTGGAATGAAGTGTCACGTCTTTTCGAGGGAGGCCCACATGAAACTGTGAGTGTAGGTCGGCTACATAAAAAATATATTTTCTTAAACTTAAAAATTCAATATCTCACAAACTACTAGGATTTTTGGGACAAATAAGGGCTCATTGGAAAGCTAAGATTATGCTCTAAAGGATGGTGAAGGTCTTACAAATAAATTCTACCTCCAAGATGGTGAAACATAATTTTCTTTGTGACTGTCCTTAAATTTTATGCATCAAAAGTTTGGGACAGCATAAGGAATGTTTGGTACAGCGTGGCTTCTTCATTCTTTGGTTTCTTCATTGTTATCAATGCCATCATAGGATCATAGAGTCATTTTGTAGGAGTGCAGCATTCATGTAGCATCATGTATCAACAATGTCATCATATACTAATGCAATGATATGTCATAGTGCAACCTTCATCTCAGTCAAAGTCATATTGACATCAATGACAATCTTGATTAACAATCTCCCCCTTTGTTATTGATGGCAATATTTTTGCCCTTCCAACATTCTCTCCCCCTTTGTCATCAATGGCAAACGGGGTGCTCAAGTACTCCCCCTGTCAAGCTGCTCCCCCTAACATATTGTACTCCTAACATGCTGCATGATTTAATGTGATGCAAGAGCAGTGACTCCCATCTTTTGGCGAAGATACTCAAATGCTTCTCGTGGAAGGGGTTTTGTAAAGATATCCGCATTTTTCTCTTTTGTATTAACGTATTCCAACCTGATATTGTGTTCAACAACTTGTTCACGAAGAAAGTGGTATTTGATTGGAATATGTTTGGTCCTTGAGTGCATTACTGGATTCTTTGAAAGACTGATGGCACTAGTATTGTCACAAAAAATAGTAATTGGTTGCTTAGTTTCTATGTTGACATCCTTCAAGGCTTCCTTCATCCATAGAATTTGTGTGCAACAATCAACAGCGGCTATATATCCGGCTTCAGCTGTAGAAAGGGATATAGATGATTGCTTTTTGCTGAGCCAAGATATAAGACAATCTCCCGTAAAGAATGCATTTCCACTAGTACTTTTTCGATCATCCACACTTCCGGCCCAATTAGCATCAGAATAAGCTGTCACAATAAGAGTTGAACTCTTAGGATACCAAAGACCGAAATCAGTCGTTCCTTTCAGAGATCTGAGAATTCTCTTCATAGCTGCTAGATGGGATTGTTTAGGACTTGACTAAGATCTTGCTACCATTCCTACTTCTTGCAAAGTATCTGGTCTTGTAGCAGTTAAGTATAGGAGAGCTCCAGTTATTGACCTGTAAAGAGTTGCATCTATGAGAGGGGTATCATCATCTTTGCTTAATTTACAATCTGTGGTCATCGGTGTGCTCATAGGTGCACAATCTTCCATCCCATATCTTTTAAGCATGTCTTTAAGATATTTCGCCTGAGATATAAACATGCCTGCAGAGGTTTGAGATATTTGCAGCCCAAGAAAGTAAGACAACTCACCAATCATTGACATCTTGAATTTTTTGGACATATTTAGAGCAAATTCATGGCTCATTTCTTCATCATTGCTAGCAAAGATTAGATCATCAACGTAAACAAGAGAGATCAGAAGTTTTTCCTTGTCCATCTTCATGTAGAGATTGCTACCTGCCACTCCCTTTTTGAAACCTTTTTGTTGTAGATAGTGATCCAACTTTGCATACCATGCTCTAGGGGCTTGTTTTAATCCATACAAGGCCTTTTTTAGTTTGTATACAAAGTCTTTTCCTTCAGCAAGATCAAATCCTTCTGGTTACTCCATGTAAACTTCTTCCTTGAGATCTCCATTCAGGAATGCTGATTTTACATCCATTTGATAAAACTTGAATCCTTTTGAGTAAGTAAATGCTAAAAACATTCTTATGGCTTTCAATCGAGCTACTGGTGCAAAGGTTTCTTCGAAGTCAATTCCTTCAATTTGCGAGTATCCTTTGCAGACAAGTCTGGCTTTATTTCTGATGATTTGTCCATCTTCATTCATCTTGTTTTAGATACCCATTTTGTTCCAATTATATTTTTATCTTTTGGGCGAGGTACCAGTTCCCAAGTCTCCTTTTTTTCGATTTGAGACATTTCCTCTTCCATGGCCTTTATCCAATAAGGATCTTTGCTTGCTTGAGAATAATTTTCAGGTTCTATTAAAGATAATAGAGCAACATCATCTTTTCTTGGGGTGTTTATCATCTTTCTTCGAGTTTGAATTCCTTCATCTATATTTCCGATGACTTGTTCTTCCGGATGATGTCTTTGAATAAACTTGATCTTAGAGGGAGTTTGTGAAGGTTCACTTTGAGGTTCTCCATTCTTCTCTTCTTTTTCAGATTCTTCTTCTTCACTTTGTTCAAAGAAAGGCTCAACTTCATGAGCTTCAATTCTTTTTTTCTGGAAGGCCTTCATCAATCTTCACATCAATGCTTTCCACTATTCTTCGTAGACGATTGTTGTAACATTTGTAAGCTTTGCTCCTAGTGGAGTATCCAAGAAATATTCCTTCGTCAACTTTAGAATCAAATTTTCCTGGTGAGTCATCATTTATTTTTATGAAGCATTTGCTTCCAAAAACCCTGAAATATTTTACTGAAGCAGGTCTTCCTTTCCATCATTCATAAGGAGTCTT